>APFE030039165.1:52815-65003 GCA_000404065.3 Pinus taeda | reverse complement strand
CCTTCCATACAACATCAAGCCCTTCACGGATGAGGTATTGTGTGACATTGCTCCCCTTGAAGTTTGTGATGTATTATTAGGACAACTATACTTGTGGAAGCGACATGTTGTGTATGAATCACAACCTCGTGCTGTTATTGTTACATTGGGAAATAAGTTGTACAGGATACCGAAGGTAGCACTGCCTACCGCCATCTCTTTGGTTACTGCAAAACAATGCAATAAGCTCATTTCCAAAACTAGGAAATTTATTTTCTTGATGATAAGCCCTCAAGGAAAGAAGAATACGGTGGCCATGACCTCTAGACAGGGCCCCTCCGCATGACAACTACAGATGGACAAGGTCGTGGAGGAGTACGAGGACATCTTCACCTCCCCCGCAGGGGTTCCTCTGCACTGTCACGTCAAGCACTCCATCGATTTTACCCCAGGTGCACCGCTACCCAATGGAACAATCTATCAGGGCTTCGTTCTAGAGAATGATGAAATCAAGAGGTAGATTCAGGAGCTGTTGTAGAAAGGTCACATCTGTCCAAGTTCATCGCCTTGTGGGAGCCTGATCATGTTGGTACAAAAGAAGGATGGGACTTGGAGACTCTATATTGACTATCGGGCGTTGAACAAGATCATTGTTCGTAATAGGTACCCTATTCCACAAATTGATGACCTCTTGAACCAACTAAAGGAGGAAAAATATTTTAGTAAGATCGATCTGAAGTCAGGATATCACCAAGTACCAATCGAACCCTCTAATGTGTGGAAGATTGCCTTCAAAGCCAAACAAGACCTTTTCGAATGGTTGGTTATGCCTTTTGGATTGACGAATGCTCTTGCAATCTTCATGAGGCTAATGGATGACATCTCGCAGCCATTCACCAACTCATTTGTAGTGGTATACTTGGATGACATTCTAATCTTCAGCCAAAGTTGGGAAGAGAACCTCCACCACATCTAACAGGTTCTCCAAACACTGTGGCAACACTAGTTATGTGCCAATTTGGAGAAATGTACTTTTAGCATGACCCAAGTTTAGTATATGGGATACATTATTGATGAACAGGGGGTGCATGTGGATCCAGCGAAGATCCAAGTCATTCAGGATTGGCCATCTCCAACCACTCTAACAGAGCTCCGCAGCTTTCTAGGTCTTGCCAACTTCTACCGCATGTTCATGTTGGGGCTTTCTCATATCATTTGGCCCTTAAGTCAAGTCACCAAGGGAGGAGCGAAAGCAAAATTCTTTTGGTCTGAATCTCAACAGAAGGCATTCACAGAGTTGAAAGATCGCCTCTGCACGGCACCAGTGCTCGCCTTACCAAATTTGCAACAACTGTTTGAGGTCGAGACAGATGCCTCTGACTATGCTATTGGGGCAGTCCTTACTCAACATGGGCATCCATTGGCATATCACAGTGAGACACTTTCAGACACAGTCCGGAAGTATCCCACTTATGACAAAGAGATGTATTCCATTGTGTAGACCTACCGACAAAGGAAGCATTACATTTTGGGGAAGGAAACGATCATCCACATAGACCACCGACCTCTGCAGTTCATACCAAGGGAAATTACAAAATGATCACCATCAGAAGTGGTCTAACCTGCAACAGTTCCATTTGAATATCAAGTATAAGAAGGGCAGCACCAATAATGTTGCAGATTGCCTTAGTTGACCACCGATCATGGCGTTAACCACCGTGCTTAACTCTTGTGGGCATGAGACTTTTGATTGGCCACTTCTCTACAAAAGCGACCCAGAATTCGGCCACACATACCAGACACTCTTGGAGGGTCGGCATGTTCCAGATTTTCACCTCCAGGATGCTCAGTTATGCCACCTGGGTGACCTTTGTGTTCCTTCAAGCGAGAGTGCCAAGATGATTTGGGAAGCACACTACAGTCGGGTTGCTTGGCATTTCGAGGTCGAGGAAACGGTGGCAGTTCTGCAAAAGTATTTTTGTTGGCCAAATCTTCGACAGGATGTTGGGAAGTACATCAGATCATGTACTGCCTATTCCATTGCCAAACCGACCATCAAGAACCAAGGCCTCTATACCCCACTGCCTACCCCTAGTCAACCTTGGGAATCCATCTCCATGGATTATATGTCAGGCCTTCCTTCCACTAAGCATGGAAACGACTTTGTTTTTGTGGTCGTCGACGGGTTCTCAAATATGGCCATTATGGTGGCCTGCAAGAAGAATATCACAGCAGAAGCCACTGCTAAACTCTTGTGGGTGCACTTTGGGATCCCACAGTCTATCATCTCAGATCAGGATAGTCGGTTCCTCAGTACATTTTGGTCCAGTCTTTGGTCAATGCTGGACACCAAACTCACTAAGTCCACAACCTTCCATCCTCAAATTGATGGCTATACAAAGGTTGTCAACAGGATGATTGTACACATTTTACGCATGTACAACTCAAAGCATCCACACACATGGGATGAGAGTCTCCCCTATGTTCAGCACAGCTACAACCGAGCTCTTCACAGCTCGATTGGCCACAACCCTTTTCAGGTGGGCTTGGGATTACAGCCATTATGCCCCATTGATATGGCCATGCCACTTGCAGCTACTCACACAGATTCGGCTCATGTCCAGTCCGAAACAAACAAGGCAACCATCTTCATTGAGCACATCCAACATATTCACAAGTAGGTCCATGACATTCTGGAGAAATCAAATGCCAAGTAAAAGCAGCGACATGATCAACATCGGGTGCCACACAAGTTTCGGGTGGGTGACAAAGTATGGTTGTATTTGCAAAAGGAACGCCTTACTGGGGCCTATCGGAAACTAAGACCACTCTGATATGGTCCTTACACCACTACTAAGGCTATGGGAGATAATGCATTTGAGCTGAGCATTCCCCATTTCCTTGGCCTGCACCTAGTGTTCAATGTGGACCGCCTTCGGCCATACTTTCCACCATTACTAGACACATCGGACATTGCAGAACAGCTCACCCCCACATAACTAAATCCAGATTGCATGGAACAAGGTGCAACTAATCGGATCATGGACACACAGATCAAGAACACTTGCCAACAGAATATCCAACTATATCGAGTTGTCAAAGCAGGCCAACTCCTTCACCAGGGCAAGTGGCTCACCAGGGATCAAGTTCAGCAAAAGTTTCCTCATCTCGTGGAGGAACTCAACACAATGGGAACCATTGCTTCCTAAGGGGGGAGGAATGATCCAGGTGGACATTGGTGGCCACCTGCCAAGTCCACTTGGACCCCCACCATTGTTTCTCTCAACATTTACAGTTTCCTTAATTGTATCACAACTTACTATTTTTAGCAGTTTTTCAGGTCCTGAACTTCCGGAGTCGTTTTGAGGCCCTAAGCGACGTTTTTTGGGAAAACTGGGAGCAACATGGGTCCATGGACTAATTTTTCTCTTCCCAAATTTGTAGTTCTCGGATAGATCTTTCTAACGAGATATTGTGCACGTCAAACGGATATCATATACCAAAGTTACGACCCCGGGAAGTTGATGTACCAATTTACTCAAACGGGGCCCACAATTTGGCGTTTTATCTTCTAGGGTTAGGTTTTTGGATGTTTAGGGTTTTCCATTGTTTCTCAACAATGAGTAGGCCTTCGAGCCTCATTGTAAGACAGTTCAGAGGCATGTAGCCGCCACATCTCTTCTCAGAGATAAGCTACCATCACCCTAGCTGGGTTATTTCCATTATTATTTGTAAGCATATTTCAGTATTTTACATTAATGAAATGAAGTATTATTTCCACTGCATATCTATGTTTATGGTTATCTCTGTAATTTTTTGCATTCCCGTTTAAATCCGGATCAAGGGTAGGCAAGAGGACCAATATTCTTTGAGGGCTAGGAACCTAAGAAAAGAAGAGTTCTAGAAGGGCATACTCAGTGATCACCCGAGTGGGTATGTACCTTGAGAGACAATGATGAAGGTGTCTATAGTCATTGGTCTCATCAACATTGTGCTATGATCTGATGAGAGATAGAATTGTCAGTTAAGGCCTTGCTGTGGAAACAATGTTGGTTACTATGATGATATACAAATGGGTTACCAATCTGATTCTTCTTACAAGAAATTCTTCAAATTGAGAATGACCAAGTACCATTATAAATACCTCCCTTTCTAAGAGGGAGTGTTAAAGAAAGTGTAACTAGGTTCGGTATTTACAAATGTAATTTTGATCTTTGTACTTGTCAAGAAAAATAAAGATTATTTTTGTAAATTATAAGAATGAGTTTCTTACTCATTTCATAGGTCTAGGAAAGTCAAAGAGTCAAAGTCATGTATAAGGAGCTCTTCTTGAGCCTATGTGTAAATGTATACTAGTCTAAAAGAACTTCCAAGACAAGCACAACCTCCTGAAGACAACAACTAACAAAACAATGTAAAACACAATCATGTCGTCATGCAAATATATGTATAAATGAAAAGTCGGCTCAAATAATAGACACATTATTTCAAAGGACATGTCGACTAATTATGGAGGACAAACTACTATAAATACCCAACTAGGGTATCTGCAAAACAATAGTGAAGAACTTAGACTTGTCTGAGATTTTCGAAGGTCTGTCACAAGGTAATTTTTGTATGGGTATAGGTCAGATATCCGCATTATAAGAGTAAGGATACCTCTGCAATTTCTGTGGTAATTACAGTGATAAATATCTCGGTCTCCTCATGATCGTAGTCTCAGTTACAATTAGAGTGATATCTTCAGACTCCTCTCTAAGATTGCAAATAAGGAAAAATGGTACAGGAAGCTCGAATGAAGGCAACAAACCAACACTTCAGATGGATCACTGTGATCTTTGGATAGGCATTACAGTGGCACAACTTCTTGGCATAATTGTGATCTCAGTGCAAGGAGGATGTCATAAGTCTCGGTACAACAGTGTTGCAACAACAGTAATCTCAGTAATTACCTTTATGGCGGAACAATAACAAGACCTCGTTGACATGGTGATAAAGCAAGAAGCAATCGTAAGGATTTTTGTGGTACTTTGTTAAAGATCTCGTTGAAGCAGTAATGATGATGATAATCTCAACATCAAGAAGAGGATTAATGTCTTGGTCTTGGAGTGGAATAGTAGGTCAAGGGTCATGGTCTTGGTATTCGTCAATGAGAATCTCTACAAGAAGAATTTGTGTGGGTTTTCCTCTCCAAGAGGGAGAGGTTTTGGCCCTGAAAGAAAGCCAAATATCTTGTGTTCTTGTATATTTGTTTTGGTAGCTATTTTTTGAACTAAAGAAGACACACTCTAATAATAATAAGTGAATATTAGAATAAGAAGAAAAATTTAAAACACCTCACAAATAGTTATCATGCTAAGAAGAATCACATTGACTATATTTTCCCTAGATTCTTCAACATGGTATCAAAGCTAAGGTGTTGAAGTCAATGGAAGGGTAGCAAAATGAAACATTCAAGGATCAACTTCAAGAAGGGCATCAAATCAAGTTGAAGGGCTTTATCAAAATTGAAGGATCAGTCTTCAACAACAGTCTACAACAACAAGACAATTTAAGTCCTACAACCTACAAATTCGGATCTCAGATCACAGTCAAAAGAAGAAAACACAGTATTTCCCACAGTCTTGGTGCCGAGATCAAGTAATCTCAATCAAAAGATGAAGCATTCAGTTCTCAGGGTACATGGCAATAGTTTTTGTGCCTCCCATAGTTTCGGTCTACATCATACCAATGATAGTCACTATCTCAAATTGAATCCTTTATTATAAATAACACAATCTTGAAAACTCATAATCATGATGCACACTCGATGGAATTTTGAAGCGGATCATCTACAAGCACTTATAAATAGGTACTATAAGGTGATCATAGCAAGTAACCCTGATGCTCTGTGAGTCTATACAATGCTACATACTACAAGGTTCACTTGTGTGATAACAATACAATGCCATCTCAAATCTAAGGATCAGATGTATAAGTTATAGTAACTTGAAGACAAGCTTTCTATCATTACAACAACGATCTTATCTGGAGGAAGCATCAATACACCTACTTCAACAAATTTCAATATGACAAAGGTGAATATTTTATCTTCACATGTCAAGTAAGTATTTTTCATTAATCAAATTGGTAAAATGACTTCATAATTGCAAGAAGATCTATAGGTTGGATGGGTCATCAAAGTTCCTTGCATGGAATAAGGAGGGTTGTCACAATCCTCATAGATGAGATAAGTCAGTGAACATGTCTCCTTTGAATTCATGGGAGGGAACTATTAAATTCCTCTCATCCCTATGTAGCAAGAAAGGGGACATAAAAGAGATATACGAAATGCTAGAAGATATACTCTTTGAAATGAAGTTAAGAAGGGCATATCACTTAGATCTGATTAAAGGTATCAAAGAATGAAGGAATATCTTCATGAGATCTTAATTGGGAGATCTGGGAAAGATGATAAGAAGACAATCATCATTCATATACTAAATGATAAGTAAGGTAACAAATATCCATAGACAAGGAATTTACCTCATTCAACTTGTAGTCTCTATGCTAGATAAGAAAAGACAAGTTGAAGGTAAAAGAACTCAAACATTTGCAGAAAGGAAAAGGAAGTTTGGTCCTCAAACAAAAGAAACAGTGCTATGGAAAGATTAAAAGAAATCTCATATCACTTGAAAGATGGAGGAAGCTGAAATGGGCCAAGAAAAACATGGAATAGCATATATCTACCATGATTGAGATGGTATCCCTCACAAAAGGGTCCTATCATAAGCTCCTAAATCTTTAGTTACAGATATGACCATGATAATAACATGCATTGTGGCATCATGGAAGCATTAGAAACAAGAGCTCAGGACATCACCATGGGAATCACGGAGGACAAAATCCATGACAGACAAACATGAAGGGTATAGCTCTTGGGAACCTCATTGGACATTGAAGAAAAGGATGAAGTCATCTAGGACAAGGCTCATCATATAAAAAGGAAACATCTTCCAAATGGGGATATACAATATCCTCAAGATTCTTTGAAGGAATCCTCATCGGAGGGTTCACTGATCTAGAGAGGAAGCAAGAGTTTCATCAGGAAATCCAACTTATGGAATTCATGAGATGATGGTATGATGACATGAAACATGAATCAAATCAAGGGATTGTACATCTTTTTAATTAAGGAAGCTGTTGGAAGAAGCCTAGATGACCTAAAGGTAAAATTAGGTATGTATGCTTGTGTTTAATATTGTAATGTCATGTCATAAGGTTGTCGGTAACATGTATCATTACTTCTATCTTGAGAAGCATGATCAAGGGTAAGGGATCTCCTCCTCTGAAAGGATGCAGGAAGGCATAAAGTCACACTAAGATGAAACCAACCATAATATGTCCTCATATGAAGTATAATGTGGTTGACTACGATTAAGAAACTTTGATTGAAAGTTGTTGGGAATGGAATGTGTGAGGAAGGAAGAGACCATAAGATATGCAACCATGATGAAGGAAATCAATATCCAAAAGACCAAGAAGACTTGACTAGGAAATCTCATGGAAAAGATATGAAGAGTCATTAAAGTCCAAAAAGATGAAGACCCTTGACAATGGATATATTTGGGAGATGTGTCAACATGTATGCAAAATGTTGATACCTACAAGAAGATGTCATGTTGAAGACCCATCTCGAAAGGTATGATTTGATTTAATGTTATGTTTTGATTTCTTGAATGATATCTCGATGTGTTCATGCAGGGCTACTGACACAAGAGTTGTAAGTACAAGTACAACTATCATTCATGTGGAGGATGGAAATTCATGAAAGAAACATGATAAAGAAGAAGTAGCCATATGACGAAGGTTCCAAATATGTATCAAGAAGGCCACTTTCCGTGAAGTAATGAATGACATGACGAACCAAGAAGTAAAGTGATCAATGGATAATGCTCTACAAGGAAGAAGCTCGACTGAATTTCATGACATCAAGGAAATTGATCAAGAAGTGGAAGGACCCACGTAGAAGAAGCTGCTAATGAAAAAGAGAGTCCCTAGTTAAGAGGGAGCTCTGACAAGTCCCTAATTGAGAGGGAGCTTGGGCAAGCTCCTAGTCAGAGGGACCTTGGGTACATTCCTTTATAGGAATGGGCATATCCTCCCAAGTTAAGAGGGAGAGATAGACACAACATTCTTGTCTTCACCTGGGAAGAAAGAATGGATGATTGGGTAATCATTTGGCATCTGATGCTCTTTGAGGATGTGTAGGGCATCCAAGACAAGAGTAGGCAAGAGGACCGATATTCTTTGAGGGTCGGGAACCCAAGAAAAGAATATTCCTAGAAGGACATACTCAGTGAAAACCCGGGTGGGTATGTACCTTGAAGACAATGATGAGGGTGTCTATAGTCATTGGTCTCGCCAACATTGTGCTTTGATCTGATGAAAGATAGAGCTGTCAGTCAAGGCCTTGTTGTGGAAATAATGTTGGTTATTATGATGCTATACAAAGGAGTTACCTATCTGATTCTTCTTATGAGAAATTATTTATATTAAGAATGACCAAGTACCATTATAAATACCCCCCTAGTTAAGAGGGAGTGTTGAAGAAAGTGTAACTAGGTTCGGTATTTACAAATGTAATTTTGATCTTTGTACTTGTCAAGAAAAAGAAATATTATTTTTGTAAATTATAAGAATGAGTTTCTTGATCATTTCATAGGTCTAGGAAAGTCAAAGATTCAAAGTCATGGATAAGGAGCTCTTCTTGAGTCTATGTGTAAATGTATACTAGTCTAAAAGGCCCTTCAAGACAAGCACAACCTCCTGAAGACATCAACTAACAAAACAATATAAAACAAAGTCATGTCGGTCTGAAAATATATGTATAAATGAAAATTCGGCTCAAATAATAAACACATCCTTTTATTGGAAAGGTTGGCTAATTATGAAGGACAAACTACTATAAATACCCATCTAGGGTATCTGCAAAACAACAGTGAAGAACTCAGACTTGTTTGAGATTTTTGGAGCTATGTCACAAGGTAATTTTCGTATGGGTACATGTCAGATATCTGCATTACAGGAGTAAGGATACCTCTACAAATTTGGTGGCAATTATAGTGATAAATATCTCGGTCTCCTCATGATCACAGTCTCGGTCAAAATTACAATGATATCTTTTGACTCCTCTTGAGATTGTGAATACGAAACATTGATACAGGAAGCTTGAATGAAGGCAACAAACCAACACTTCGGATGGATCACTGTGATCTTCAGATAGGCATTACATTGGCACAACTTCTCGGCGTAACTGTGATCTTGGTGCAAGGAGGATGTTATCATAAGTCTTAATACAACATTGTTACAATAACAATAATCTTAGTGATTACCTTTATAGTGCAACAATAACAAGACCTCATTCACGTGGTGATAAAGCAAGATGCAACTGTAAGGATCTTTGTGATACTATGATAAAGATCTCGGTGACGGAGTAATAATGATGATGATTTCAACATCAAGAAGATGATTGGTGTCTTGAGCTTGGAGTGGCCTAGTAGGTCAAGGGTCATGGTCTTGGTATTCGTCAATGGGAGTCTCTATAAGAATAATTTTGTGTGGTTTTCCTCTTCAAGAGGGAGAGGTTTTGGCCCTGATAGAAAGCCAAATATCTTGTGTTGTTGTCTCTTTGTTTTGGTAGCTATTTGATGAACTAAAGAAGACACACTCTAATAATAATAAGTGAGGATTGTAATAAGAAGAAAAATTGAAAACACATCACAAATAGTTATCATGCTAAGAAGAATCACATTAACTACATTTCCCCTAGGTTCTTCAACACGAAAGGGATCAAATCCCTCGAGGTACAAACCTGTCCTCAAGTTCTACACTCCAAAAAGAAAGTTTGAATTGTTAGATGATCCAAAAATAAAATATTATCATAGGTTATAAAGTTGGAATAAAATAATTATTAATTTAAGATATTAAATTAATAATTATTATTCTAGAATGTTTAATTATTTAATGGAGACATTTAGAATTAGTATATTGTTGTAACAAGATATGACTCTCTAAATGTGTCGTATCTTAGGCTCTATTTTAGGAGATTAGTTAGCTAGTTGTTTTGAATAGCATTTATTTAAAAATGGACACTTGTTATTTAATAAGTGATCCATAATTAGAGGTAGTTAGGACATTGAGCTTATAAATAACTCATTGCAAGAGTGTTTGGTTGTTCGGGTGTAAACTCTTGCAAAATCAAATATGTAATTGTTTTTTTTTTTTTTTTGATTAATAAAATTACGTGTCTGAGGACACTTCTGCCATTATTGTGGTATCAGAGCCAGGTTTCGTTAGCCAGAGTGGACTGGAAGGAGACTCCTGAGTCTCACATTATCAAGATTGATGTTCCTGACATAAAAAAGGAGTTACACGACAAATATTTCATTGAAACTTATGCCGAGTTACGAAAACATGCGAGATGTGTGCATCCACATGCTAGACCACCTGAACTAGACCCTGACTAGCAGCGAAAGTGACGAAGATTAGAATAACAGTAGGACATTGGAGATGTACTTAGCAATATCAGATCTGAAATTACCGGTGCCATGGTTTTTGGGGACTATGTGATTGAGGGTGACAGTATTGAAAATAAAGATGATGGTGTAGAATTCCTAGGTGAAGAGAACAATTGGTTGACAATTTTTCTTCTCTTTCAGGTTTTTGAACCGACTGTCGCTTTGAGAGCTGGCAAAAACACCTCTTCACGATGGAGAGGTCTCGCAAGAGGCATTCACCAACTGGGAGCAAATTCATATAGGAGACAAGGCCTATGGAGAGAGAATTTTGAAGCTGACACAGAGAGTAATATGTTTGGCAGCGGCAATGCTGGAGAAAATACGGGGAGTTCAGCCAACAGGGGGCGAAGGAGCCAACACAAGCCATAAGTGTGAATCGCTAATATAAATTTTCATGAAAAGTAGGGGGGAATAATAAAGAAAATGATTTTTAGATTTTAAAAATATAAAATCAATTATATAATTAAATTTCTTTCCCAGAAAAACATAGATACCAAATCAATAGATTGCATACCAAATATTAACTAACTAAATTAATGGAGTTTTCGATGTGCTTGTAGATCTGGAATTTCCTCTTCACATCCACTACAACATTACTGGAGCTCCGATACCACAATAATGGCAGAAGTGTCCTCAGACGCGTAATTTTATTAATCATAAAATGTCGGAGATCTGATTTTCAGAAGGACAATAAACTGGCTTGAGGACATCTTTGGCAATAAGAGATATGATATGATGATACTTGGTGTCCACACCTCAAGGGATTTTATCCCTCTGGCATGATATGTAGGTTTTAACCTCGTACATAAATTACTTGCATACGAATTCTAAATCACAGGAAAAATAAAAATGCGAGAGCATAACACATAAAACACATATACACAAAGATTTCCCCTAGATCCCAAAACCGGGACTACCAGCTTGATTTTTCATTATATTCCTTTCAATGTTACAATACATATTTATACATGCCGAAGCATCCAATACCATGGACCGAAAAACCATTGCGTCCAAAACCATGGACGGAAAACCATAGGTAGGTTCGCCCAACCTAATATAGGGTCCAAAAAAAAATTTCTCGGGGCGCTGCCCTGAACCCCGTAGAAGGGGGCTACCCGCCCCCCTCAAAACCCCCTGGACAGGGGGGGCTCCACCCCCCAGTTCACTACATAGGTTAGTCGTGGAAAGAATATAACACAACCCAACAACTGACATGGTGATGTGCAAGACTTGATGAACCCTTTCTCGAGCAACCCCTACACCTACTTCTTGATTTCAACATTCTCTAAAGCAGACAACCTGTAAATTCTAGTGTTAGGCAATGGAGCATCTTGCTGCAAAATAATATCATGTACTATTTCCTTTTTGGGTGGCAGACCTTTAGATTCTTGAAACAAGATATCATATTCTGAAACAACCTTTTCTAAATCATCTTGTTGTTTAGCATTACAGCCCTCAAATACATTGGTTTTTTCAGGCTTCTTTTCCTTTACAACCATCAGTAAGAATTGTTTGGATGAAATTATCATTCTTTTCGTCTGCCCTGAGTTTATAAGAGTATAATTATTCTTAAGCTTATGAGCTCTTACAAAGTATTCAATTCCATCTTTAACAAGTAGATACTTGTTCTCAGCTCTATAGAAAATAGCT
>APFE030039165.1:0-52302 GCA_000404065.3 Pinus taeda | reverse complement strand
AAAATAGCTTTTCTATCATACAAGTAAAGACTTCCTAAAACAATTCCACATATATCCAAAGGAATTATGTCTAACTCAGCCTCATCTACAAATACTGGCCCAAAAGAAAACTTGAGTTTGCACTGTCTAGTCACTTGTAGTTGTGCTTTATCATTAAACCATCCTAATGGGTATGGTTTCTTGTGAGGTGTAGTTGACAATCCCAATTTCTTTACAATTGCTTCAGAAATTAAATTTACTTGTGAGTGATTGTCAAACAAAGTATCAATCTTTTGATGTTTGGAAATAACTTGAATATGGAAAAGCTCACGTCTTTTTCTCTCATTTTTTTCATCACTAATAGATTGTGCAGAATTACTAGTAGGTGCTTCAGAATTCTTACCTTTTATACCTATGGTTGCAATGGTTTTTTCATCTCCCGAGTCTGACCCCAAATCTTTCTGAATAGCTGCAGTAGTCTTCTTCTTCTTTCCCTCTAATTTCTTAGGTCTTAGCTCTGGATGCAGAATCCAACAATGCTCATCATCATGCCCATCCTTTTTACAGTGAGTGCATGAATCCTTGCTCTTTTGTGCAGTGTTAGCCTTCCTTTCTTTCCACTTTTGCTTTCTTTTCTCCTTGCTCTTGCTTGCAGTGGGTTGGGATGGTCCCCTCAACTTCTAGATTTCCATTCTTTCCTCTAGCTTCTAGATGAGTACCTTGTACAGATACCTCATCTATACTAGTGGGATTAAACATGAGGATGGTATGCCTCATGTCATAGTGTAGACCACCAATGTACTTCAACAGAGTCTCTAGTGAGTCTAATGAGATTCCTAGAATCAATGCTTTCTTTCTAAATTCTTGAGTGTACCCTTGCACACTTTGCCCTTTCAACTATCGAAGAGTTTTCCAACTCATCATGGCTTGTTGCATGTAGGCCAATGGATAGAATTGCTTTTTGATTGCAAAAACAAATTCGCTCCAGACAGAGATAGTCTTACCATGTCTTTTCAGGTCATCTTGGGTTTTTCCTTCCCACCAAACCAAGGTAGAGGCTCCTAGGTGTAGGCTTGCTAGCTGAATCTTGCTCTTGTCTGAGTCGATGTTATATACTCTGCAATAAACATCAATTTCTCTAATCCAATTGTCCAACCTTTCTGCATTTAGCTCTCCATCATATATAGGAAAATAAAATTTAACATTTAGCTTGATCAAAGATAATTTCTTGTTATGTACAAGGCTATTAGGAGGTGTGAGAAAGATTTCCTCTTTCCCTTTTCCTTTTGAGTTGTCATGGAAATGTGATTCATATTTTCCTTTGTCTTGTTTAGAGCCTGATGAATCTTCATCCTTGTGTTTTCTAAAGTCTTTATACATTTCTTCTACCATGGATTTTATGGCTAAGAAAATTTCTATGAATTGAGGGTCTGGACCCATAGGACCTTCCTCTGACATTGTCTTCTAAGGATATATTCTCCCAATTTCAAGATTAGTTTCGACCAACTTTCCTTCTCCTAATTTGAGCTTTGATCTAGTGAGCATTCATAGCTAAACCAAAACAAGCTTGTCTAACCTTACAACCTAAAGCTCTGATACCACTTGATCTATAAACCACCCTATGAGTGATCTCAGTTAAAGATTTGATGAATGAAGGTATTATAGACTCATGTGATGGTGTGTGTCTATGTTATTTTAGGCAACGGATCGATCAGATTGCAAAATACAAAGACACTGGGAAATGGAAAACAACAGAGAAACACAATAAGCAAATACAAGAACACAACAAATTAATAAGGAGTTCACCCTATCCTCCAAGGCTACGTCTTTTGTCTAGATTTCAATGGTGGCCTTCTTTTATTGTGTCTTAAAGAAAAGAATTACAATGAGGAGCTCAATATGATTCTCCTGAAATATAATTTGCTTAGCAGGGTGGTTCTTGGATTCCCCAAGCCACTAGAGTGCAAAGACTCTTTTTCTTACTAGCTCTTGACCTTTATGGTCTTTAATGGAAGGAGCCCAATGTGGTGCTCAGTCATGATAGATCCTCTCCAGGATGACTTGAACCTCTCAAGCTCTCTGGTGCTTGACGCTGCCTGTGGTCAGCTCAGCCCTCTGTCTTTCTGCTTTTGCTTCATTGTCTTGTCTTCTTCGTTTTCTTCTCTTTTCCCCATCTTCAGTGTCTTATTCTTTGTCTATTCATGGCTTTAAAGTCAATTGATCTCACGACTGTTTGATTCCCCTTCCACCTCCATCGGATCACCTGTTGTTGTTCACTTGGAACTCCCTGTCTCTGCGTCATGGTCATCGGCTCATAGAGAGTGGCCACTTGTCCTTCCATGAACTGTGCCAGCTCATCCCCATCGGTTTGGTTCTTTAGTCATGTCAGGAAATGGCTCATCCACCACCTCAGTGATCAAATCAGACCCCAATATTTATGGATATCAGCTTATTCCACTGTCAAATCTGGTTCTTTCATCAGGTGCACTCTCAGCCGTTAGATCTGGAGTCTCCAGATCCGACACCATTCGCTCATTTGGCGTGATTGACTCGCTTGACTGTTAGCGTGCAATGAGCGACTGTTTTCTCTCTCCTTCGCTTGCCATGCATCGGGAACTGAGTGGAATCAGTTGTTTTTCTCCAAATCTGCTTACTGCCCAAGAGTGATCCCGATAAATACTGTCGGTTTCTGCAGTGCAGGTCCCACCTTTAGCCTTTTGCACTTTTTCCCACAGTTTCCCCAGCTTCCATGCGGCCGAGCGCTTCGGGTCCTTTCCATTTCAAGGGGTTTTTCCTAAGTGCTAATCGTGCATCAAAAACTGCCTCCTTTTCCTGATTTGGGCTTCCCAGGTGCTAGTTTCACCTCCTGCGCAGTCTCCATGGGCCTCGGTCAGCGCACTTTGACCGAGGTCCTCATCGTTCCATGCTGGCTACCAAATCCCACTGTTCAAAGGTTTTTCTGATCACTTTGTGCTCTTGAATTTGAGGTTTTTATTGATCTGATACAGTCATGGTACTTGAATTATTCTTCATGGATCCAATTCGAATCACCCTACATCAATCCTAAGCTTCGGTTCCGCTAGGTCCTGCTTGAAGGTTCGTTAGTGTCAGTAAATCTGAAGAGATATCCAAGTTTTTGACTAAGCTAAGCCAAGTCGCCAGTTCTCGCCTTGGTAGACCATGTTGCATAGTCGGAACACGACTATTGCCTGTAATCACAACCATGGCAACCATTGCGACCATAGCGACTCGAGGGTCACAAGGTTGCGTAGTTGCATCGCACAACTCTCCTGTGACCTCGCGACTTCGCAACCTTCTGAATCGTAAAGACGCAAAGTCACAAAGTTGCCTTAATTGCTGTCAATCACTTGTGTGACTATCGACTATGCGACTCCATGACTCACAAGGTCGCAAGGTCACACCGCCTATTCACGCCTTCCAACACGACCTCACGACTCATGCGACTTCATGGCCTATGAGTCACAAGGTCGCAATAGCCGCACTCCCGACCCTTGCGACCTCCACATGCGCGATTATTTTATAAATAGGAGGGTGCCTAGTCACATTTGTCAAGGCTCTGTTGGTCACAGTAGAAGACAACAACCCCTTCGACTCGAATTCGCGCACGCGCTTGACTCCAGTAAGTAACCGTCCTCCCTCCTGGAATGATTATTTTCTTCCAAGTGTCTTTGACTGCACCTCTTAACCTCCATGTTATCTCTTGCCCTAGGGTTTAGCCTTTTACTTAGCTTTCCTCTCCGTTTCATGCTTTATAGTTTGACCTAGCCTTTTCCCTATGCCTCCACTCAGATTTTTAGGTTTGCCTTGCATCTGATCCCCTCATTTGATCAAGGAGTTGAAACTCCATCCTTTTGAAAGTGACCTCGACCTCCCAAACTCATTCAGGGACTTCTCTGAGCCATTTTGAGCCATATTTTTGTGCCCTGCAACTGTGATACCATTCCCCTAGCGACTTCACGACTTCACAGATCCTCATCCCCACGACCTCCAACCGTTTACAACCTATGACCACCACCAATTGTGTGATCTACGGCCAAATTTTGTGCATTGTGACCTTGTAGTCGCTCCTCAACCTTTGACCTCAGTCGCATTCTTAACATTGAAGGCCGTGTGGCTTGCCTTCCCCCTGACCTTCCTTTCACCGGTTATGTCTCCTTTTATTTTCCCAATTTATTGTCATGCCCTCTCTCTCATTGTGGGATTTCTTTTTTGACATGCCAAGTGACGTTGAGCTTGAGTGCATATCCATTTCTTCTTTTGAAGACGAGATGGTTCACTCAACTACTAAAGTAGCTCAAGGCATCTCGGGAAGTAGGGCATGGGAAGCCGATCTAGATGAACAACCACCTATCTTTACAGACACGACTTGCAACATAAATAAAACCACCAGGCTATCCTGGTATGAAATCTACGAGGAATTTGCTAAGAAGGATATCCCAGAAACACAGGAGGACTTCCAAGTATATATCAACGTCAAAACATCAAAATTACATAAAGTAGTGGCTCATCCACCAGTATTCCTATGCACTGTAACCATCGAATGGATCTTGTAGTCTACTAGAACAAATTACTCGATGATCAGGGGTCATGATGGAGCATCCATAGCCACCATTGCTTCGACTAACATTAGCATTTACCACAAATTTCCTAAGAAGCATCAAATTTTTAACACCAAGCAGCTTGTCAGGTTCACCATCCTAACAAAAGACATCTTGAGGGATTGGTGGCAAGAACCTACAAAATTCCAGGTCAGGATAGACTAGGCTTACAAGATAGAGGGGCTACGCAAAGCATTTTAGTTAATCACTGCAATGATGTGCCAACTATATGGCAAGGCAGACTGTGATGTTTTTTTTGGCACGTGGGTTCTGCTCATGTATGTTGTCGCCACTCAGGGAATTATTTTTAATTGGGCGAGCATTCTCTCATCAACCTTGAGGAAAAACATAGCCACCTCCCAAAGCCCACCCCTTGAGCAACCTCCGGAATTTAATATGTCTTCATACCTTATTGATGTTGTCTGTTCGAGGTGCCACTTCAAGCACTAGAGCTATAATTGGGACACATCAGTAGCCCAACCCGTCCATTGCCACTACAAAGTTTTTTGGGACACAACTTATAGAATCATGTTGGATGTAATATATGTAACATTTACCATTGCATTATACCAACTGTTGTTAAGGAAAGAACAACCTTGCATTTCATGGAGAGCCATGAGGACCGTGGTTAAAGTAGCTCATTGGTTCCCCATTGATGAAGGAATGATCGTTAGGGTGTTTGGTACTTATAAAGCTCTGCATGCTCTACCCATGTTCATCACGGATAGGACACTTCTACGAGAGGTCTGTTACTAGATGACACATGGCTTCTCGAAGGTTTTGCACAAAGGTAAGAAGAAACCTTAGTCGCCTTTCCCTCTCACTATTGGGGCATACATAGTAGAAAACTTCAAATAGGTAGAAGCAGAAGCTGAAGAGCGGGAGGGGATCCATTTCGTGACCTTGAATTACCGAACGTATTACCCCGAGAAAGTCATAGCTACCCATTGTAAGAAGGAAAAATTCAGTTGGTCTTACGCCCACACTAGGAAAGATCTCGAGGACGGGATTAGGAACTAGTATAACTCCACAAGGGAGATCAACCCCAGTGAGCAGCAGGCCATAGAAGATGAGCTCCTTGATGATTTCTAGGATGATGTAAGCCTCAGAGAAAGAACACCAAAGGGGGACAAGGAATCAGGGAGGCGAAAAGGAAAATAGGTTGAAGACCCTCTAAGCCACAACAAGGAAGAAGAAGTTATGCTCATACAAAGAAATGTCAAATTGTTAAGAAAGAAGCGAGAGCTAAAGAGCCAAAGAGAACTGGAGAGAAAACAATCGCAAGAATCCAGCAACGAAAGCCAGAATGAGAAAAGGAGGAAACAAGAAGAACAAAAGAAAGCATAGGATGAGATAAAGAAGAAAAGGCAAGAAGACGAGAAAAGGTGGCGGGAAGAAGAAAAGAGAGTACAGGATGAGATAGAGAGGAAAAAGCAAGAAGAAGATGAAAAGCAGAGACAAGTAGAAGAAGCTACAAAGAAAAAAAAAAGAGGAACAAAAAATATTAAAACAGGAACTTAAGAACATGGAGGAGGAGCTAGAAAGGCAATGGGCACTAGCAAAAGGAGAAAAGAGGCAGCAAGAGGGGGAGCTTAGGAAAAACATGGAAAAGGAAGATAAAGTAAATGAACAAGGAGAGACAAGAAAAGTGGCCGACTCAAGCTCAGGACAAAGTGAGCTTTCTCCTTTGGATTTACCACCCGTTACTTCCCTCACTCATGGAAACCTTCCCCTTTGAGAGCTAGGCATCTTAGAAGATCAAGATGACGAGGTTCTAGATCTAAATAAAATCACATTTGATGAAGTAGACCTCAAAATTATACATGAGAGGAAGAAATCTTGTAGTAGGAACCCAACTGACCCATTGTCAATAACTACGGCAACTGATATCATGCTAAGTATCACGACAAATCCTCAAATGATCGCCTCTACCGCAACAACATTCGTGGTTGCCATAGAACACAACATAGCCCAGATGAGTAAGCAGATTGTAGATTTGCAAAACAAGCTATACACATTCGAGCAAAGGGCCATAATCGAGGAATAAGGGAAGAGAAGGATGGAGGAGAAAAATGTGAAATTTCACTTACTACACACAGGATCAGTTGAATTCCAAGCGGTAGTCGCATCAGAAACAAAGATCCTAGGGAGACTATGGTAGTAGTGTATGAAGAAATGGCAAAGCTGCACCACATTATAGCACCCATAGTGACCATTCAAACTCACTCAAAAGAAAGGGTTGCCATGCTCAAAGAGGCCATGACCGCTTTAGATAAAATACACGAGTTTTCTGAAAGGTACCCTGAAGCCATGACAGTAGTTCCGAGGAAAGATTGGATCGCTATGAAAAATACCAGGGTCAAGCTTCATATCAAAGTTGAGTTCAGAGAAAAATTGGCCAAATATGTGGAGAGGGTGTTGGCCTCCTACAGACAATTGTTCAATAGTCTAGAATCAATGATCCAACTACATGGGGCCCCCTCGATAGGAGAGATTGGATAGGTAAGAAATTAGGAGGATATCAACAATGAGGTGTAGGCATTCGTAGAGACATGTAGACAAGCCACCTGCATGGGAGATATACGATCTCAAGACAAAATATCAAGCGTTACATAGTAGAACCAGTGAGGATCTACACCAAGTTGGGTACCTTGAATAATCATATATGTGCCAAACGGAATACCCTTCTCCAAGACACACTGGAGTGCTTACACCGACATGATGAAGGAAAACCACAGATCTCCCCCATCGTGGAAAAGTACAACATATGGTGCGCTTACCTAACATAAAAGCGTGGGCTCAACATTCCAGAACTTGCCATTTGTAGATTAGGTAATTAGGATGCTAGTCATTTTTCCTTTGTGTACTATGGAAGCACAAAATGCCTTGTGAACGTGAAAGGTCACATAGAATGCCAAGAGTCATTTGGTAGGTGAGAGGTGATGAGTAAGTACAAGAGTCAAGAGTAGACCAATGGTCATTCTTATCCTATAAATGTAACCTCATGCCTCATTTGTCGAGGATTTTGGAGGAGGACTATTTTAGGAGATTCATAGACATATTGGTTGAGAGAATTGTTGTCCTTCTAGTCAATACAAAAGTTAATTATACATTTTCACTATTGAATTCTTCAAATATCTATGTGCTTGTGCCATGAGTATTTTTCTCACTTGACGGATCAAATATTCCAAAAAGCTATTTGATGTGCAGTCTCCCCACATCATGTTTCGTACTTCAAATCTAGTTTTACTACGTATGAATGGTATTTGGTTTACTCACTCTATACTCGTGCCGATGAACTATTTCTTTAGGTATTAGTATAATATGTTTTGACTGCACAGTTATGTACGCTAATAAATGGTTAATTGTTGTGAACTGATTTACAATCGTTAAGCATTATTTATATAGTATGCAGAAGTCTTGTCTAAAGTCTCGCTAATAGTAACTTTATGTGATATTGTGTGGTTTACCTTTTGCTATTCATGGTATATATATGGTATAGGATATTTGTCAATTATTCTCTTGTGTTTATTAAAGCTCATATATTCTACTAAGTTTATATCACACCTCCATTCGAAGCTAGCTCCATAAAACTGAATGACAGCTGAGCCTAAAAATTGGAAGGGATCTCCAGCACACTCAGTGCAGGCTCTAGTTGGGACCTACACTAGATAGATCCCCTTGACACCCATCAACAAAACCTTTGTTTGGTCATCATTTTGGGAATGGAAAGCCATGGACTTAGTAAGTTTTGCATCCAACATCGACAAGAGACTTGACCAAAATTCACTGAGGAATTTGTTGCCTCGATCTAAGATAATGGGTTGTGGGATCCCAAAGTGTACCCACACTCACTCAAAGAAGATATTAGCAGTGGCCTATGCTATGATACTCTTCTTGTAGGCTGCCATGATGGCCATCTTAGAGAATCTGTCGACAACCATGAAAACACAATCATTATCATGCTTAGTAGAATGAAGGCCCCACATATAATCTATGGAGATAGATTCCAAAGGCTAACTAGGAGTAGGTAGAGGAATATACATGCCTTACTTCTTGATGGTTGTTTTGGTAGTGATGTGGGTGGTGCAGGATCTAATGTACTTCCCAACATCCTAACGAAGTTTCGGCCAATAAAAGTACTTCTACAATACCACCACTGTTTTCTCTACTCTGAAATGTCCAACGACCCAAATGTAGTGTGCCTCCCAAATCATCTTGGTATGATCACTTGAAGGAGAAAATATGTGTCCCAGGTGGCATAAAATTGCATCTTGAAGGTGAAAATTTGGAACTTGCTTCCCTTCCAGGAGTGTCCAGTATATCCTGCCGAATTTTGGGTCGCTCTTGTAAAGATGCAACCACCACGATGTATCGTGCCCATAGGATTCGAGCACAGTGATTAGCGCCATGACCGATGGTCGGTTGAGGAAATAATCGATATTATTGGTGCTGCTCTTCTTATACTTAATGTTCAAATGGAACTATTGCAGATAGGTGGACCATTTATGATGGCGATCATTCTGCAACTTCCCTTGTGTATGTATGAACTGTAGAGGCTGGAGGTCTGTGTGGATGATCGTTTCGTTCCCCAAAATGTAATGCTTCCATTTACGACAGGCATGCACAATGGAATAATTTATTTTTCATAAGTGGGGTAATTTCAGACTGTGTCTGAAAGTGTCTCACTCTGGTAAGCCACTGGATTCCCATGTTTAGTAAGAACCACACCAATAGCATAGTCGGAGGCATTTGTCTTGATCTCAAATGGTTGTTGCAGGTCTGGTAATGTGAGCACTAGTGCAAAATAGAGGCAATTCTTCAACTCGAAGAACACTCACTATTGGGTTTCCAACCAAAAGAAATTTTCTTTCTCTCTGCCCTTGGTGACTTGACTTAAAGTCCAATTGATATGAGAGAACCCCAACACGAACCTACGGTAGAAATTGGCAAGAACTAAAAATCTGCAATGAAATTGGCAATGAATTGTATCTTGGATGGGTCCACACGTACACCCTACCCATCAATGATGTATCCCAGATATTGAACCTGGGTCAGGCCAAACATGCATTTCTCCAAGTTAGCACACAAGTGTTGTTGAAGGGTTTGAAGGACTGGTTGAATATGGTGGAGGTGGTCTTCCCAATTCTGGCTGAAGATTAAGCTTTCATCTAAATATACCAGCACAAACACATTGGAAAAGGGTGAGAAGGTGTCGTGCGTCAGTATCGTGAAGGTTGCAGGGGCGTTTGTCAATCCGAACAACATGACCAACCATTTGAAAATTCCCTCCTTGGATTTGAAGGTAGTATTCCACACATCGGAGGGTTTGATAGGCACTTGGTGATAACCCTACTTCAAGTCAATCTTGTTGAAATATTTGGCCCCATTGAGCTGGTCTAGAAGGTCATCAATCCATGAGATTGGGTACCTATTCTAGACATTTGTCTTGTTCAGTGTTTGGTAGTCAATACATAGCCTCCAAGTCCCATCCTTCTTCTGTACCAATATAATTGGGCTCCCATAGTGTGATGAGCTTGGCCTAATGTGCCCTTTCTGTAGTAGTTCTTGAATCTGCGTCTTGATCTCATTGTTCTCTCGAAAAGAGCATTGATAGATTGATCCATTGGGCAGCGATGTGCCTGGGGCTAGATCGTTGGAGTGCTTGACCTAACAGTACAAAGGTACCTCTATGGGTGAGGCTAAAATATCCCTGTACTCCTCCATGACTTTATCCATATGTTGTTGCTATGCAGAGGAGCCCTGCCTGGAAGTCATGGCCACTACCTTCTTTTTGACTTGGGGGCGAATCATAAGGAAAACAAATTTCTTGGTTTGGGAAATGATCTTACTACATTTCTTTACTATGATCAAAGAGATGGCAATAGGCGGGGCTACCCCTGGTATCCTATACATCTTATTAGCCAAAGTAATAATCACAGAGCAAGGTCTAGACTCATATAAAACATGTCACTTCCATAAGTATGGTTGTCCTAACAATAAATCAGAAAATTCAAGAGGAGCAATGTCACACAATACCTCATCTCTGAAGGGCTTGATGTTGTAGAGAAGGTAGCACTGTTGGCTAACACGAAGATCCCATCCTTGGTGAAGCCACCTGATGGTGTACGAATATGGATGTGTTGTAGACTTTAGGACTAGCTGCTTCACAAATTTTGATGAAATGAGGTTCTTTTGGCTCTCACTATTGACAATGAGCTACAATGGAGAACCCTTCACCCACATTTGTGAGTGGAAGAGGCGTTCCAATTCCTTTGGATCTTCAAGCTCAATTTCTAGATCTTTATGGTGGCCATGGTGGCATTGGGTTCTACATCAATGATCTGCTTCCCTTTGTTAGTCCCTTTATCATGTTCTAATTCAAAGTCAGAATCTGCATCTGATTCAGAAGCCTCCAACTCCACCACCAGTGACGGTTTGTCCTAACACTCACTTGTATTGTGAGTGGAGCTCTTATGGAACTCACACCATTTTCCCGTGTCCTTCTTCATCTTCATGGTGTTATTTTTCTTGCGGCTTCGGATGCGTTATCTTGGGTAGCCCCACCTTGGCTTGGTCCCTTGTTCTGTGGTTTGGGGGCACATTTTCCTTGCTTTGGATCCACAAATCCAAAGTCCTACTTCTTCTGTTTAAACTTCTGATCAATATTGACAGCGTATTGATACATTGTGTCGAGCGAGGAAATGTCTAGGAACTCTATCTCGTCCTGGATGTATTTGTGTAGACAACCGCAAGACTTGAGCACCAAATTCCACTCAGTATCCTTGATACCCAAATTTGTGTGAAGGGTATGGAAAGTATTTTTGAACTCTAGCACGTCTTGGTCCCTTCCCTACCGTAGCTTTTTCCACTTTATGTATTTAACTTCATAGCTCCTGATAGGGTAATATTGTTCCTTGATGGCATCTCAGAAAGAATTCCAAGTTGGTGCAACTAACAATAGCGAGGGTTCACTCTCATCCTTTTGTTCATAGTAGGTTTCCCACCAATCCTTAACATGTAGGGCAGCTTTGAGAAGTGAAAAATAATCTTTTCCCGATTATAAAAGTCATGAACTAAAAAATATCCTTCCAATAGATTTAACCATTTATCTACGACGTCTACATCTATCAGGCCTTCGAATATGGGAATATCAAAGTTAACTTATACCTTAAAAGGAGTGGTGCCTCCAAAGTGGGTGCTGGATGAAGATGCATCCCCTTTGGGTAGTCGCCGAAGGATCTGGGCGAAGTTATCCATCATCGCGTCCCTCTGTTGCTTGAGGGCTTCCCTGAGCAACATTTTGAAAGGATATCCACGCCCCTTGTATTTCTTTTCTTCTGCCATGGAAGGTCGTCGGGTTTTGAAGGTATTCACATGCTCTATCACTGAGTCTCCATACTTTATCCTTGGGTTATATAGCTTCTTCTACAAGAACATTTTTTCACCTAGGACTTAGACTAATACAAAACCCTTACCTGTCCCAAAAATCCTTTGTTGTAGCTTCCCTTGAAATTTTTAGTAATATTGAATCAAGAGATACAATCATATTTTTCTCTTTACCATTTGATCCAACTTAGTCCCGTCTTCAATTAAAATCCCCATCGGTGCAGAACCTGGATCCACAGTGATCTTTTGACCTTTTTCCACCAACAAATATTCCATTTTGATCTCAAAACTCCACCCAATGAATTTATTAATCTCTATATTTTAACTACTTGCCATTTTGTTCACCAAAGTAATCACTTATATAGAAA
This sequence comes from Pinus taeda, assembly GCA_000404065.3. NCBI lineage: Eukaryota > Viridiplantae > Streptophyta > Pinopsida > Pinales > Pinaceae > Pinus > Pinus taeda. The sequence goes on along the minus strand of APFE030039165.1, from coordinate 39,947 downwards.
TAAGAAAACATATTGTGAACCAAAAATTAATCAATATGAGTAGCTATGTTCTCAGGTCCTAGTCTTCAATTAATCCATGAAAACTTTCCTAACAATTTTTTAGTATTTTTGTGTAAAATAAGGGCTATTTATTATTGGCAGAGAGCTAAACTTCACTATTTTTAGAGCTAATGAGTTAGGAATGAAAGAAAGAATGGATAGGGATACTTCATTCTTCAAAAATAATACTGAGAACATCATTTTATTTTATTTTATTTATTTATTTTTTTATTACAGAGGAATTGACAACTGGGATAGCCTCGCAACTCGCATGACATGGGGTCGATTCTAGTCGCCACCACTATAACCCTTGGGCTCCGCGCCTGCCCGCTATAACGTGTCACCAAGGTAAGTCTGGGGGATTTGAACTAGTGACCTCAAATACGGATTCCGCTTTACAGATGAACTACACTTCCATGTGATTACCAACTCGCCTACCCCTGTGGGGCTACTGAAAACATCATTTTAATTGATGTTGAACCCAAACAATTTATTTTCATTTAGAATAATAATAGGGGAAATGGAATAGGGTTGGAAAGTGTAGGAGGAATTCCCAATGTTTCCAAAGGATAAAAGGCTATCTATGAGGCATAAGGGCTTGGGAACATATTGAACAAGTTAATTGAGGCTCACTCATTGTGGCAAAGCCTCTCCATCACAAAAGATGAAGGCTTCAAGACTATGATCATGTTTGGGGACCCACTTTTGATTATCAAAGCAATGGTCAATCTATCTAGCATAGGTGGAACAATTTGATTAAAAATAAAATAAAATCCTTCCATATTTTGAATAGGTCTCAATTTATCATATAAAGAGGGAAATTAATGTATAAGTGGACCATTGGGATAATGTTTCCTCCTCCTTAGGCTTAGATGTTTAAAAAAAAAAAAAGGATATTAAGCTATACGTTAAACCCATTATTTATTTGTTAGTTGATATTTATTGACACCCAATCCAATACATAGGTATCATTAATCAATAACTAGAGGTTATTTGGGAAGGATAGTGTGAGGTGGAATTGTCCTTGTTCCCATATGATTTAGTAGGATTCGCTTATCTTAATTCGATGTGTATGTATGAACCTTACATGAAATGTATTCCTATGTTGACACTATGACCGACCTTGAGACCTTTTCTGAGAGGGTAATCTTGGGATTTTCTAGATGTTAGAATTGGAAACAAATTCAACATTATAATAGTGGTTCATTAGGAAGATTGGTACTAATGTAGTGAGCCTCTTACTAGGGTAAATTTTCTATAAAGTTTTCTAAGTGTGGTAGTTTTATGATTTTTAAACTATTGGGGATATTCCACTGGAATGTTTGTGTCAACACATATGATAACCTTACTAAAATATTTATTGTTAATTTTACCTTGGATTCCAAGTTATTTAGTCAGTTTCTTTCTTATTTAATTAATTGAATGATTTGAAATGAGATAAACAAAGAAAATAAACAAATACAAACAACATCCAAAATAGATGCAAATATTTTCCTTGGGAAATCCTTATAGGAGAAAACCTAGCTAGAAGGCGAGGTTTCCCTACTCTCTTTTCTCTAGTATGGAATACATGCAAGTAAAAAGAAGTCGTACTCACTATGGAGTTAACGAAGACCTATGGTCTATAATGTTACAACATAATCTTAACCCCTTTTGTTTTTCTCTCTTAATTCCCTCTCCTAGTTTCTCTGCTCAACTATGGAACAAATTACAATTAGATAGAATGGAAATCCTACTCCTCCTAGTGTCCGATATTTAACATAGTTTGATAGCCATCTAGGAGTAAGGTTTGACTTCCTCAACCCTAAATTAGAGTTACAAGCTTTAACCTTCTATAATATTCTTCAAATTCCAAACATGGCTAGCCCCATTTGTGTTAGCATGAATTTTTACTACAAGTGTACCAAAATCCCTTCACTTAAACTATTGGTGAGAAGTAGTCCTAACAACAAAATATGGCTACTAATATGTTTTGAATCTGCAACAAAATTTAAAAAAAGGACACATAGAAAATATATATTATGCAAACAAAAACATATAATAACATATAAAATGATAATGCCCAATGGAAATTGAAGCAATTTTCTTTTTCTGATTAAAACGAATCTTTTACACTTGATGAGGAGAGATTGTAGACTTGGGTCTACAAATCCTCCTCCATGGGATGGGTCCTTTTGATGGCCTTGTGCTTCAAATCTCTCTCTTTCTCTCTCTCAATGTATGCAATGAGAAAAAGATGGTGCTTGAACTCAAAATGAGAGCTCAAAGGTCATAGGATGATAATGGGGATGATGATAATGGTCATGGTGAAGAATGAGGAGAAAACCCCTCTATTTATAACAAAATATTGAAATAGGTTGAGATTTAGAAAATAATAAAATATTATTGACTAAATCAAAATCTAGCTGTTATGAATATTTTATTGTATTTTTTGAGAGGGTAAAGATATTTGAAATGGTCAAATGTCTTTATTTAGGCAATGGTTAAAGTAATTAACAAATAAAAAGTGATTTATTAATTATTTTATGGTGAGTAAGAAAAATTTAAATTATAAACAATTATTAAATAATAATTAAACAATTATTTCATGAGAGACATAAGGGAATAATAAATATATAGTGATTTATTTAATTATTCTTGAGTGGTTAGGTAAAAAATGGTTAGAAATAATAATTAAATAATGATTTAATAATTATTTTGAGAGAATATTAAATAAATAATGATTTGTTTAATTATTCTCATGGGGTTTTTAGATTTTAATGAGAAATAATTGAGGAAAATGGTTCAATAAATTATTTCATCAGATGAAAGTGGGTTTTAATAAGAAAAAACTCATCCTATGTGGTGTATTTATATCAACCTAGTAATACATGGATACATGATCATTTTTTGGGTGATAACAAATTCCCCCCCAACGTAAGAGTGTCAGGAGAACATCATATGACCGAAATACATTGTAGGTTCAATTTCACGAGACACCGAAGGGGAGTCATAGAGAGAAAGAGAGAGAGAGAAGAAGCAATAGGAAGGACTAAAATTGGAGGGGCCAATACCTACTTATTATATAGAAGTCCCCTTTTATAAAAAATTACAAGATCTAAATGAGGCGGGGGAGGCATACCCATACCCACCAAGATAACTAAGTACGAATGATAATGGTGTTCCTAACAGTGTAAGTTTTTGCTACAAAGCACATGATACATGATATGACAGCATCAATGGGATAGAAATTGATACAATAATATAATGAGTCCCATATAAATAATTTCATGGAAAACAAAGACCATGACTGATAGAATAATTTTTTTAACTAAAGAAGCTTTATTAAATAAGAAAGGGCTTTGAATATATGAATGGACCATCTTAAGGAGAAATGCATGTTGTGGGCTCTATGATTGGGCGAAACTAAGCCAATCAAATCAACAAAATTGCATTTGAGGCTGGATCATAATTTGTTATCATCTGGGCATGTGGGGAACTACCTAAAGGGTCACCCCCTCATGAAGTATGGAACATCTCACACACACTTAGGGAATGTTGGGACAATCTACTAGATCACTGGACCATCAAGTGTACGATTCTCAATTGTGAGATAATGAGCTAGAGTTGAGCATGCGAGAAATAACCAAGTCAAAGGGAAATGATGATTCCCTTTTCTTGATCCAATGCACTGAACAAAGATGAAAGTTAGAACCAAGGTACACCACCCTCTAGATGTGTTGTTGTCAACAAAAGAGGGCCCTCCAAAGTTGAGGCAATGAGGAATCCTCAATAAAGGCACGAGGATCATAGTATTGTGAGTGATACAGATTAACACCAGCGATGATGATGGAGGAATAAGGGAACCAGTGGACTTATGAATTCCCTTGTGAGAGCATAATATGCAAGGTTGACCTAAAAATGACAGACAAAATTCCAGAGGGGATGGTCAATTTCTCAGATCAAGGCTTTTCAAAGACATAATAATAACTGGAGGCCAAATATGCACATGATGGGATGAATGCGACACACATAGGGATAATATATTGTAACATGAATCAATTGGATTTGGAACAAACTCCATGGATGTGGGGGTGACTCATCTCTGATGTTATGAACAAGGGTGACTCTATGATGCTTCCACATGGGAAAGGCCCAGTGGGGATCATAAAAACATGAGTAAATAGTGGTTACTTATGACAAAACATGACACATAAGTTAGCAAGTGCAAAGGTAAAGTGGTACCAGAGTATAGGTGACTCATATGAAAATATTTGGTTTTAATAAGCAACAAAGTGAGACCTGATGAAAAAAGGGCTCCTAGTGAAGTTTCAAATTACTAGATGAAGAGAGACCCATTATAGAGCTCAGTGAGTGCTTTTTAATGGTCCTAATGGCTCGTTAAACCAATTTACGGGTTGTTCATAATGTCCAATAGAAAACTTAGGGTTTTCATATAAAAGAGATTCTTGCCCCCAATTCCAATTCATTTGCACATTGATATATTTGAGAATTTGGAGAGGAGGAGACCCTAAATCTTGGTGAGCTCATAGCAGAAAAACTAACTGTTAGGTTTTGGAGTCGTGACTTTCAGTTTGGTATCCTTACTCATCTAAAAATTGCCTTAATGCTTCTTGGAAAGGTGGTTCTTGATGAATAATCAATGTAAGAAAGGATACAAGAATAAATGACTAGTGGAGGTCTAGAATCATCTCCACCCACCAAGTCAAACATAGACTAGGTGGTAAGTATCATAGCATATAAAGTAGAATACTTGAAGATATGGTATCAAGCATCTACAATATGTGATGTGTATATGGATTTCTGCAAAGGCCAGTAGGACAAACTATGCAAGGAATGAAAGGATAATTGACCATACCTAGATTGTTGAGGTCTAATTTGAGACTGATATTGATCTAGTGAGAAGGTGGCAACAAGTGCCATCATTCCCTCAATCATGAGATATTTCCCCCCATATTATGATGATGGAGGGGACATATCAGGTATGGAAAGGTGGGAATGATGCCCCTAGCTGGATGAGTTTGTGGAGCACCATTGTGTTCCAAGTGCTCAAATAAGGGATTCAAGCATTTGGCCTGGATGGCACGAGATCCTCTAGAGGATCATGAGCAGATGTAGGGGCATATTTTGCACCCATTTTTGTATGCATGGTTATAGAATTCTATGCACATGCCGAATGTATTTAGAATAATGGTCTCTAAACAGTATTATGGATATTTTGATATATAATGTGATTATGCATTATCTTCTGGTGTTTCCACCATTTCTTACTTATGGTTTCCTTCTTATGAGAAGAATGGATAAAGGATGTAATTAGACAAAGGCAACGGGGGATTGTTAATCTTGTTTGACACTGCATACGTGAGTCAAAGGGACTTAATTTATAGGTTCGCATACGTGATGTCACCATACCAAAGAGTGGCTTTGAATATAATGAATTGATACTCACCTAGTTGACATGGGGGTTGGAAAACAACAACATCTAAGGGACTGGATTGTTGATTGACATTGAAGTAATGATTAAGTGTATCATCGCTAAGGTGCTTGAGAGTGATGTGGGACTCTAAAGTTTCTTTGAAATGGGGAAGAATAGTGGTACTAGAGTCATCACCACCAGATGCACGAGGAGGGTTGGGAAGAATTTCTTCTCTTGGACTCTCAAGAATGGATGCGCCCATACCCAAACATTAGGTGTCAATGTAATTTCCACAAGGTGGATGTGGCTTGAATTCATGGGTTCGAACTAAGGGGTAATTAAAACAATCATCACCATGGGAGACATGGTTCACATACACACCATCAAAAAGGGTAGACAAATGACTAGTGGTTGTAGAATCCATCAATGTTGAGAATGAAGTTTCTTTTGACAATGGTTAAAAAGAAGCACAATAGGAAAATCCTAAAGAGTTAGAATAAATCAATCCCCTAGATGATGAAAAGTAGAGAATGGGAGCCAAATTATCCATCATCTCAACATCAGGAGGGGAATCATAATAGTGGGTTGTGAAACCTCCTGTCTTGGTGAAGAATTGGTACTAGGACCTGTAGGTAGAGGAGAAGGAAAGTCACTATGAGAAACAATAGGTTCATGAAGAACATGAAGCATATCACAAGAATCTTCGAGACGAGAGAAATGGTGAGAATAATGTATGTACATATCATACAAAGCACAAGGGTGGTTCATGCATAATGACTTATTCTTTTTAGCAGAATGTTACGCAACATTTTGTCATTGTCCCTATACTCCCCTTTCCTTGATCCTAGAGGACCTCTATAGTGAACCCTAGATGCTTTCCCTTCATGAATAAACTCCCATTGTGTCCCTCTTCATGAGCAGACCAATTCCCTTTTGTACCATTTCCCACAAATATTCTGTTTTTCCCAATTTACGATACCGGTGCTAATGACCTTTGTCCTCCTCACACTGATATGCAGGGATTAACACTATCCCTAGCATCGATTGGAGTGACTGAGCTCTATTCTATTCACATCAATTCTCTTATGGAAAGTTTTTTAAATAAGGAGTTGAAGCTTCCAGCTCTAGAAGCGTCGTAATGGAATTCTGGTAAATGGTTTGGCTGGATGGAGTCAAGGATGTCAGTTTGGGCTCCTTTCCCCTATAAGGATGGAACTACCTCAAGAGATAAGACCTTCTCCCATGAGAACATGAACCATATCCCATCCATTCATGGTATATAAACCTCCATTTTTCACAAGCACAAGCTAGTGTTAATGTTGGTGTGTTAGTGCTAATTAAGTTTGGAGTAAACAACAAGTTATTCATAGTTGTAGCTTTTTAATATATATGCAACTAAAACAATGGTTTTAATATCTACTTGATTCAATATATATGCAACTATCGATTGATTTCCTACATAATGTGTCATCTCACATGTTTCTGGCTTAATGCTTCTTGACTTGGTAAGTAGGCTGAATTACAATTTGTCTATTATCACGGTTCTTGTTTGCTATTGTTTACTTGTTTCAGGTATTTGAAGAAGGAATGAGAGATAGTTGGAGCGAGAAAGCAAGGTCATCATCAAATGGGATAAGCGTACTAAGAGGTAGGCCCTCTTAATTAGTTGTAACTTAAGGAAATCTTCCATAGAATGTATCGGTTATGGCTAGACTCATTATTAGGCTAGAGGAATTGTTTGTGTCCACACTCTGTTGGGGAGCCAATCCTTTTGTTTGTTTTCTTAGAATTTCATGGTTTTGTGCGAACTTTTCTAGTTTCGTTGTTTCCCTTTGTTTTTGTTTGTTTTCCTTTACTTACTGGTCTATGTTTGAAATTCATAGTAGCAAGTCTGGTCCCAAATTTTAATTTTAATTTTTTATTTTTTTCTTAGCATCCTTGCTCATCACGCTTAATTCGCTGATAGTCACTCTGATCAGCGCGATATGCTGAGAAACAGTCACGTCGACCCCCTTCTAGCACTTGTTGTTAGTTAGGTAGTCATGCAGATGCCTGTAAGTGAAGATTAGGGTTTGACCCAAATCTTGGCCAGTGTGTTTTGCTCTCATGATTTCGACCCTGTAAGCCTTTTAGACCATCTTCTCCCTTACTAGAAAGTTGCTTTTCATTTGGTTTATTGGCTTGTTGATTTGTCATCTTTTCGGTTGATTTCTTGGGTCATTGGATGGTTAGTGGAACTAGGGCATCTAGATTGTCATCCATTCAGCTAATTGTGAACTCAGTGAGTCGAGTTGTTGGTGCATTTACTCCTTGAATTTCGTTCACGGTCCTTCTACGGCTTTGACCTCAATTACACAAGTATGAAAATTTTTTGTTTCCTTGTCTAAATGTTTCTTTTCTGGCATGGATCGCATTAGTTGTCTTGTTTTTTGTAAAGTCGTTGTTTCATTAGTTTGAAAGAGATTGAAGACTAGGATTGCATTTGGAATTTGAAAGGAAAAATAATTCTCTTTTCTTTTGAAAGGACTGTTAGAGTACACTTGTCAAGAAATTAGGAATTGAAATGTATTTTTTATTAGTTTATTTTCTCAAAATGTGAAGTAGTGAAAAATCATTTTGCTTTTAGTTGCTTGGTTGTTTTGCATTTGATTGTGTGTTTTCTACCCTCTCTAGTGTAGACAATTCATCGAATTGAAAAGGTCTTGTCTCATTTAGTTGCATTTAGGGTTTTTTGAGTCACATCTCTAAGGCCTAAAAACTAAGACATAACTCAAGATAAACTTTAAAATGAACTTAATTAACCTAAGGCGCATTTGAAATCTAACGATCACATCTAGAAGGTCTAGGCTAGAGACATGTTCTAGTGTCTTTAAACCTAGCAGTTGTACGAATTTGTGCTACCTGTACCATCGAGTATATAATGGGAGACCCCTCTAGGCTGCAATCGTTTATCCATAGGAAGTTGAGTTGACCACCTTGCAAACGTGATACACCAAACACAACATTCAGGGAGATTGCCTGCTCATACTTCTCGGTTCATCGGGAGGTATTCTGCAGTTCACGGTTTCTTGGTAATCATTTTTACCTAGGTCATCTAGAGCAATCATTTGATATTTTTTAGCTCTTTTCCAATCTAAAGTGATAGAGTCATCTTTGTTTCTTTCTCGACTCTTAAAACATGAAAGAGCACCAGTCTATTTATGCATCTTAAAAAATTGATTGACCATGATCTTATAACATCTTGTTAGTCATTTCTAGACCAAATCGTGAGTTTTCCCTAAAGAAAAGTTTAAAGCCTTGAAGTTTATCTCTCTTTTTTCTTGTTAACTAAAACAAGGTCATCGTGGCTAAACCATCTGGTTCACCTAGTTCCTCTTCCTCTCCTCCGTCTGAAAGATTGTCTGAGGAGCCTTTTCTTGAATTACTAGAGTCACTCGAGGACCAAGGTGTTGAACTCAGAATCATTCTGAGCATTCAACATTTGTCATCCCATCCTCCACCTACTTCAGATACAGGGTCACCTGCTGATTTTGGCCTGGAATCTCTAGACAATCTCGTTCAAACTCCTAAGATTTCACCTACTACTAATGGTCATCTTGGACTGGTTATCTATCTTTCGAATCCTTTGTTTGACCCTGTTGTGATATTACGGTAGCATCCATACAGTCCGTATGATCAGCCGCGTGTTCCTTTGGAATTATCCCCTCATACCTCTTTGGTCATTTTCCATCATTTTTCCCAGCTATGGAACCCAAAGGTGATGCTCCAGTCACCTCTCTGGATGAGTCATAAGTTTCTACTCCACACACTGTCGAGGAGGAAGAACATCCATTTCCTCTTGAAGGTTTCCCCTATATAGGGAGCATTCCCATTAGTGTGTATCATGAATTTCCACCTAATTATATGTCCTTGGCATAATTGGTTTCAGGTACACCTACTGCCTCATCACTTTATGATAACCTTGTTTGGGCATATGGCGCCATGCCTACTACAGGTTCATTCATTGTGAACCCAACCTCCCAATAGGCCATTACCTCAGTCCCGATGAAACCCACCATTTCAAACCCTCTTGTATCATTTGTCTAATTTACCTATCTGGTTCAACTAATGGTCTTGAAGAATGTCTCTATTAGTTCTTCAATCCCTCCAGTAAGTGGCCAAGCTATGCCACCACCTAGACGATAGAATTTGGGTGTTTCTATGGTGTCAAGCACCACCAATATGAGTAACTCATAGGCTCACATGGTTGGTATGATCAAGCAATATCCAGTACCAACAGGTTCAAAATCCTATTGGTCCATCTAGGTCAAGCAATTTCTAGTATGAGCAGCCTTATAAGGCTCAGGTTTAGTGCCAAACTCCTTATGTTCCATATGGTTCTCAAGGGATGGTCAATCCAACTTACATCCTTTAGTTTGGGTAGCACATTCAGCCTAGCTCATCCACTTTTCATGGTGGCTATGGCTAGATTCATTTCATAAATTTTCCAGGCATTGTTCAAGTTTCCTTATAACAACAAGGATAGCCTCTGCAACAACAAGGAAACCTTTTTTGTAGCAAGGACCATCCACACAACAACAAGGGCAGATGATACCTCAGCAAGGTCAACTGCAACAACCATAGGGGCAACCCTCGAAACAGATGCAACAAACCATGCAGTAGTAGATGCAGTATGCTTTGCAAACCTCCCATCCTATGTCTTTGCAGGGTCAACCTTTGCAGCCCCAGGGACAGTTTTTGTAGTCACAAGGTCAACCCTTGCAGTAGCAAAACCATTCCAGGCAGCGACAACCCTTATATACATATCAACAGGGCCAACCCTTGCAAGGACAAGGCCAAGGACAAGTTCTGCAGTAGCAGGCCCAGAACCCTAACACCTTAGGTCAATAGGAAAAAAATTCTGCTTCTCAAGGGCAACAGGTCCAAAATTCCTATGTCCAAGGGCAATAAGTGTACAATCCTTATGTCCAAGGACAACAGGTCCAAAATCCTCTTGTTTAGGGGAAACAACTTCAAAACCCATATGTTTAGGGACAACAAGTACAATATCCATATGTCCAAGGTCATTAGGCTCACTAGCCTCTTAAATCGTATGTTGCTTATCAACAACCTATGATAGGACAATTCCAAGGTGTTCAAGGTAAAATTCCTCCCTATGGCCAAGGTAACCCACAATGGGGGAAGAATCAAATTCCATATGGCCAAAATCCCCCACTATGGGGCCGAAATCCTTACCAGCAAGGATGAACTCCTCCAGTTGGACCCGCTTATTGACCTCCAATGCCTTTTAATACTAGATTGCCATTCTTGGCCACAATAGAGTTTCCAAATGTGTCTCACCTCATGAATGATCCAATCCTTCATTCGCCATACTGGCCTCCAATTCCATCGAAGATCCTGAGAAACTATACTAAGTTTGATGGGAAAGTAAAAGAAGATCATCAAGCCCATGTGATGACATATCACCTTTGGTGCTCTTCGAATTCTTACATTGACGTTTCTATTCATCTCTATCTTTTCCAACGAATCCTCATAGGCACTGCACCAAAGCGGTACATCGAGCTTCCTCGAAGTACTTACCATGACTTTAACTCTTTATCCATGGCTGTCCTCACGCATTTACAGTTTCCGATTCGCTATGAAACTGGCACTTATTTACTCAAGACGCTTAAGCAAGATACTGCAACACACATCTTCGATCACATCCATTAATGGAGACATAGAAGTTTCCTGATCAAATTCAAGATTGCTTATCAGTTACTCACCAAATGGTTCACTAAGTCATTCGCAGCTCCAATTTCTCACAATATAGTTATGGGTCGATGCATTACTGAATAATAAACCATTGCTCATGCTTAGTACTTAGATCTAGTTTACTCTTAGTCTGACACTTTATATGATTTATTACCCAATGCTTCGTAGCCATCATCCAATCCCACATCATCAAAGTCATAGACTACACCTCCTGTTGATGGATTAATTGGTTTAGTGTCCCAAACCCCTAATAAATCTTCTTCTAAATAGAAGTTGGTCTCAAACACTGCTTCCAATAGCTCCTTCCAAAATCCACCTAGCCTTGATAAAAACTAAGAGGTCCACGTTGTCCTGTCTACCACAGTGGAAAAATCCTTGAAAGGTAAGAAGAAAGGCAAAGGCAAGGGTAAAGCCGATGCCCCAAAAGAGGGTCCTCCTAAGTCGTCTGCTGGTGATTCTTCACAATGGAAGCCTAAGTATCCGTGCCTCATTTGCGAGGAGGATCACTATACCAAGGATTGACCCCGATGGTCCGAATTTAGTCGTTTGCTCAAAAGGACCCAAGCCATCCTGAAAGAGCCATTTCCAGCTCAAGAGACTCAAATGGTAGACCAACCTCAACCATCTGCTTCCTCAGGATCTCAAGTTTTCATGATGAGTACGCCTATTAATGTGGCTACTAGATCAAAATATTACCAAACTTCTGCTCTGACAACCAAGAAAGAGAAAGAGGCCACCCCTTCTTCTTATGCCCCAATTTTTGGCCCTCTTCACATCGAGTGCCCTAACCCTGATTCTATTATTCAGTCACCCTATCGAGGTGTGCTAAGGAAATCCTCATACAATCCCCAACGCTTGAGCCACTCAGCACTATAATATTGTTGAAGATTTGGCTAAGGCACCATCAACTATGTCAGCTCTCGAGGTGCTCCAAAGTTGTCCCTCTTAGCGAAAATATTTGCTGTCAGCTATTGGAGGTATTGATCCTATCGATTCTAATTTGATATGTTTTGATCTAGAGAACCATGTTATACGCCTGCCTCATCAAATTTCCTTTCTCACTTAGGTAATCATCAATGAGAAGTCCATCCACAGGACTGTGATTGATGAAGGTGCTTCCACCTACATAATCTCAATCGCATGCTAGAAGGCCATTGGTTCTCGTACTTTGAACCAATCCCCAAACACTTTGGAAGCTTTCAACGGGCGCAATTCGTGACCTTTCGGTGTCTTACCTAACCTTGCCATTACTTTGGAGGGCAAGATAATACAAGTCAAGGTAGAGATTGTTGATGCTAATCTCAATTATGGTCTTCTACTCGGCGGAAGCTGGATCCATGCCATGCATGTTGTAGCCTCCTCACTATTCCACATGATTCATTTTCCCCATCAAGGGAAGATCATCTCTGTCGACCAGCTGTCCTTCTTTTCCTCTTCCTCCTTGGATGGTAGTGTTCCATATGTCAAGCACATTGGTGCTCCCTTTGAGAGTGCAGGGGAAGGTCTTTTCAAAGATTCTACCTTGATGGGAATTTTTCCACTCCCACCTCCTCATGTTTCCTCTGTCAACATGATCTCGGTCAAATCTGACCCTTGGGTCATACCTTCACCAGATCTTGTTGATACCTGGGGTGAGGTTATGCCACTTAGTCCAGCCGAAATCAATTACGTGGAGATTGTTTCGGCCTCAAGTTCCATATCCTCTCATTCTCCTTTTTCAAGGACTTCTCTCGATACATATTCTCAATCCCCATGGCTTGGCGCTTCAGAATATCCTAATCCCTTAGCTGAGACTTTTCTTGTTGACGAAAGTATCATGGAAGTAATGTTTCTTGAGGAACCACCTTGGAACGATACTCATCATCGTTCCTCATTCCTGCCTCGCCCGACAGTCATGTTTATGTGTCTTGAGAATATTTCTTCTCAACCACCTATTGACATGTTAGTTTCTCCTGCCATTATCAAGATCTTTCAACCGAGGGCACCTTTATCCCTTCATGGATTCAGGTTTTTTCTCCCTCCCTAAGTTTTTAATGATTTCCCATTATCGTAATGGGGTTATCATCTGACTCGTAACCCTCCCTCGCCCAGGGGGCATGGGGGAAAAGACATATGAGTTTTACTCTATTACTTGGTCGATTCAATGCTTACTCGTCGTGTCAATGGTAAAAATCCAGTGTTCATCTATGTTGATCGATTACCAAATTTCCAGCATGGACTCTCTCAAAAAGTACTATGCTTAAGTTATCTTGCGTGGTTACTTGTGTACATTAGTGTGTCATTCATTTTTGTGCAGTGTGGTTTGGAGTGTTAGTTTTTAGACAACTTTCCTATTTACTATGTTTTCCTTGCTTTGCATATGTCTATGACTCCTCACATTGGTTTCACTGATGGTGCTTGCCATAGTACCTGAAATTTGTCCTCCGTGGCATGGGCTATTTATGACCCTCATGATGAGTAGATTGATATTCAAGGTATTTTTTCAGGTCATACAACTAACAACATTGTTGAATACAATGCAGTCATCGAACTATTATCAGAAGCTATTTCTCTTGACATTTGAGAGTTGGTTGTCAACCTAGATTCACAACTCGTTGTCCTTGAAATCAACGGGAAATATTCCATCAGAAACGATCAGATATTGAGAATGTATCTCCTTATTCGACTACTGGAAAGGAATTTTGATTAAATTACATATCATCATATTCCTATACGCATGAATACATTGACAAATGCATTAACTAATTATGTGTTGGATATAAATTTACAAAACATGTGAAAAGACAAAACAAATAATTCGTACCATAGTAAGCAAGAAAATACAATGTACACACACACACACACACACACACACACACACACACACATATATATGGTGATAATGTTTGATACATCAAAACCCCAAAAAATTATATGTGTGTTCAAAATAACATCGGTGGCTCGCAGGCCTCATATATCTGTGGCACGCAGGCCTCAAAAATGTAAAATGTTGGACCTAGGAACTAATCAGTATGGTGATAGTGGTAGCGTGACATGGCTCATACAACATGAGTTTGCAATTGGTACATCCTATCCAATACTCCCATAGTGTGTCTTTGGTACTGGCGAGGAATGTCTCCCACCCGAGCATACTCTGGGATAGCACAAGTCAACCCATCAAGGTTCCTCGTGATCTCCTCCTCGTTGTCACTCCCCTCCTGATAAGGAGCGATGACATCAAACTGGTAGGCGACACGCCTGGCTATTGGGGACACCCTAGCAGAATGCTCTGGTCCAACATCTACACTGATAAAAAGAAATGTTATAAACACATATATATCAAAAACAATTAAAAATTCACAAAATAAAAAAATTGTCTTTTTTTACCTTCATCATCGAATTCCTCTCCATCTGGTAACGAAATGTCCAGATCTCCACAGAACTTGGTGCGGCTGTATGGCCAATCCCCCACGATGATCAACTATCATCATAGCCATGAAAAGAAGGCAGGCCTATAAGACATATGTGGGCTCCCAGTGATCCTAGGCATCAAACGACTCCAGCGGGCCATCTGCGGGTCACGTGGCATCAGAGGATCTATCTCAATCAACTAGTATTGGAACAATGGCACCTGTTCCAAGAAAAAGGTCACTAGTACAGATCTGAAGAAAAATTGCTTCAAATTCCCCACCTTAGCTTTTGTCAGTTGGCATTTTATGTTGATCTTCATGGCTTCCTCCCAATTGAAGATTGTCGGTGTTGTGTAGTCAATGGCATATAAAAATTTCAAATTGTTAGTCTCATGCACCACTTGGGACCCTGCCACTTTGTTGATAGCCAATAGTAGCACTCTTAGTGCCATATCGTGCACAGTGGAAATCTCAATCTTGTCGCTCTTAGATTTGAGGGCCTCGGGGCAATGTTCAACAAGCAACATGGATATGCTTGCCCCAATCAGTCATGACCCATATAAGTTGACTGGTTCCCCTCTCTGGGATATTCCTGTGATGAAATATATGTCTGAAGTTTCTAACTCCAGCTTTTGGTCACCAATGATGAATATTTCCTGATTTATGTCCTAGAGACTAATCAGGTATCGAAGGAGCTCAAGTTGGGCCCACATCCCTAGTGTGAGAAAGAACTTGAGGATCCATATTTCCTTAAATCATTTAGGCAATTTTGATCATTCAGTGCCTGAGTGTCCACATCTTTGTGCTCATGCTCTTTCCAGTCTACCATTTTCGACGATTCTTTCCTACAAAAACCATAGATTTAAGTCAATAATTATTTTTAGCCAATATAATTCAGATTCCAATGGTGGTTTTGAATGGAAACTGATTTTTTCCCTATTCCTGGCGCCGAAATGCCTTTTTTAAAAACAATTGTGGTGATGGCATGATAAGTCATTTTAATTACCCTCGACTGGCACGATTCCCTACCTGGAATTTGCATCGACCAAGGGCGACTTTTTTTATACAAAACCTCCCTCAAAAATCCAAAAAATGGATGAAAAGATGAATAAATGGTATAAAAATGGAGCTTGGGGCTTTGGCTCTTACCTGTAACTGGCAGCTCGGTGAATGACCTCTCGGATCTCCCGCAATCTTCTTTGGAACAATTAGGGCAAAAGTGGGTGAAAAGTCTTTCATAGCAAGGTAAAATGGTAAATGGTAAAAAATATTTACTTTTCCTCTCTTTTATTCAGTTTTTCATGAAATGTTAGGTTTTGTAAATGTTTTGACTTATTTTGCCTCAAGAATTGGATAATTCACTTTACCTTTTTGCATAGCAACAGGTGATGGATGTTCAACGATGATACGGAGTCACGTTTCAGCTCTTTTCTCAACTTGTAAAACTCATGAAAAGATTGTCGAGTATTTTTCCCTTTTGACTTGTAAAAGAGAATAAAATGGGGGTTTTTCTTTCAAGTTCTTTTCTGACCCTTTAAAGACGAAAGATAGCAGAGCCCTTGTCATTTCGAACTCGTTAACGGATGCAAAACATCATTTGCCCAATTTAAGTTTACCCCTTTTTTGGGATGGGATGCACTATTTATGAAAAAGGTACTCCTTGACTGAAATGGTCAAGCAGTTCTCTCAAGTATCATTTTCTTACTTTTTAGATTCAAGAGACACAAATGTACGAAAAGGGACCATCTGGAGTTTTCTTTTCCATGTCTTTTTTAAGCTCTCTGAACATGAAAAAGATACCGAGTTGCACCTTTGTTAGACTTGTTAAAATATTAAACAACATCAGATTCATCACCATGACAAACATGAGCTTTTCCTTCCTAGGGCTCGTTACACTTACTAGGTTGGATTCATTCGAAGGATGAACTTACAGTGCAAGAATATGCTATCCCCTTCAAGTTTGCGACTAAAAATAATTGGGGTACCTGTTAGAAATGGTGGGGGAAAATTTGGAAATCTAATCAGTTGTGTCGGCAGCTCACTCTTGAACATAACACTTTCTTCTTTGTGTTGGGTTGGGACATCCTCCTTTTTATTGTTGACCTTCCTAGGTTGGGCTGTTTATTTTTTCCTTCTGTTTGATCTCTTCCACATCATCATGACCATCGATCCTATGGATCCAAAAGCTTCCAAGCTTCTAGTCGCGTCATTGATATGTTCAAGAGGTGTCCTTCTGCAGTTACACTTACCTCTGATTCTCTATATCATCCAAAATCATTTTGCATCCCTTTGTTTCGTGTCGATGATGTGGGACACATTATGGCCCACCTTTGACACGGTCGCTTCCTGTCGACTTCAACTCATTATTTGGGAAGTTGACTGAGAGACTCCCTTCTAGTACCTTAGAGATTGCATGCCCTAATGGAAATTTCTTCACACTTGATGACGAGCTCACATCATTGACTTTCAATCGAGTGATTTCACAGGTGTTTGACTTCAGTTCCTATATTCACATTCCGTGAATTGTGCTGATAGTACCTTGAGGACCATTGTCATTATTGTTGGTTTCTCTCATGCTTGTTAATGGTTCACATCGTTGGCTGGTAATCAAGTGATTTTCTAGCATGTTCAACGTCAACACATCTATTCACATGTTAGAATTTGTACTTTGATTAGGTTGTGTTGGAGTGCAAGACCCTGGACTCAAATCACAAAAGTCTAGGTTGCGAAGTGATGTGACAAGATTATGTTGATATACATGTCTCTTTCATGTGGATGGCTATGACCATACGATGAGTTATCATATGTGATCCTTCTCATTATTAGATGGTTGTGCCCATACCATGGTTTCAATTTTATCCTCTATATCGGATGGCTGCGCCCATGCTTGGATCCATTTACATGATCATTCTATGGATGGCTACATCCATACCATGATTCATGTATCATTTGATAGAGTTTTTAGTTATGTATATGTATATGTACTTGCTTGTAGTTTTTCCAACGACAGACTCTAGTTCCCCACACTGATTCATAAAGCATTTCATCCCTCACTCTAATTTGACCTTCATGCTTTAGGGGGCATCTGTTACACAAAATTTTGTCACTGTCCCTGTACTCCCTGTTCCTTGGTCTTATAGGACCTCTACAGTGAATCCTACATGCTTTCCCTTCATGAATAAACTCCCAGTATGTCCCTGTTCATGAGCAGAACAATCCCCTTTTGCACCATTTCCCACAACTCTTCTGTTTTTCCTAGTTTACAACACCAACGCTAATGACTTTTATCCTCCTCGCACTGATATATAGGGATTAACACTATCCCCAACACCAATTGGAGTGACTGAGATTTGTTCCAGTCACGCCGATCCTCTTATGGAAAGTTTTTTAAATAAGGAGCTGAAGCTTCCAACTCTAGAAGCTTTGTAACGAAAGTCTAGTAAATGGTTTGATTGGATGGAGTCAAGGATGTTAGTTTGGGATCCTTTCCACTATAAGGATGGAGCTACCTCAAGATAAATACCTTCTCCCATGAGAAGAGGAACCATCTCCCATCCATTCATGCTATATAAACCTCCATTTTTCCCAAGCACAAGCTAGTGTTAATGTTGGTGTGCTAGTGCTAATTAAGTTTGGAGTAAACAAAACGTTATTCATAGTTGTAGCTTTCTAGTTGTGTGAGGGAGAAGTTTTAATTTGGTTTAGTGTGAAGCCTAGAGGGAAGAGCCTTAAAACTATCATTGTTGAGGTCATCATGGACTGCTAACGGAAGTGTGTGGGAACCTGGTCTTTGTCGGAGGAGAATGACAACATCAAGACTATGGTTGTAATCTCTTCTTTATTCAACATATATGCAATTATCGATTGATTTCATACATAATGTGTCATCTCACATGTTTATGGCTTAATTCTTGTTGACTTGTTAAGTAGGTTGAATTACAATTTGTCTATTATCGTGGTTGTTGTTTGTTATTGCTTACTTGTTTCAAGTGTTCGAAGAAGGAAAACAAGAGATCGCTGGAGTGAGAAAGTGAGGTCATCATCAAATGGGATAAGTGTACTAAGAAGTAGGTCCCCTTAGTTGGTTGTAACCTAAGGAAATCTTCCATAGAATGTATCGGTTGTGGCTAGGGGAATTGTTTGTGTCCGCACTCATAATTTTAATTCACCACACAAACTTGGGCAAGGTGACTTGGATGTCACAAGTATTAGGATTGAGTTAAATATCTAATACCACACTCTTAACATGGGGGAGGTGGGAGGTAAGGAAAATTTTAGGTGGCATGCCTAGGAACATCACACAAAGTGCATGGAGGAGTAGGCTATGGTGGTTTAGTAGGAGTGGTTGTTTCTTGGGTTTCCTTGTCCTTGCTCCCATTTTTTTAGGATTTAACCCCTTGCTAGATGATTTCAAAACATGAGTGGATTCCTACTGAGGTTGCTATGTAATTGAAGAAAATGAGGGGGTGGTAGGAACGGGTTGTACCAGAGTCAAAGTGATGTAAGGTTTGAGCTGGTCGGGAGGATTTTTTGCAGAAGGATCTATGTACCAAACTAGGATCCCCAAAGTCATGTTAGGTTGACTCAACATAGCCATTATAGGATTAGAAAAGATTCCTGGTGGAAGGAATAAGAAAGGTATCTCACCAATGGGATAATGACTTGAAGGAACTCCTCCTGAGGGAGGAAAGCGGAAAGGAAAACCACTTAAAGGGAACTTGCCTAGAGGAATTTCTCCTAAAGGACAAGTTGAGTCTTGGGTAGTAGATTGCTAAAGAGATGATTGTTGGGAAGATGTACCAGACTGCTTGTTGGCAACCCGTGATGATTGAAGCATGCAAAAACTTAAATAGATAGGCCCAGATGAACAAGTGGTGGGCCATAATAAGCCCAAGCAGTGTGGAATATTTATAGACTCTTGGGGAAACATCAATGAAAGTAGAGGTGGTCTTGTTTCCAACCATCAATGAGATGGTATTTTGAGGAGAGGTCTATGACTGAGGGACATAGTGAGTTAGATGATCAATAGTGATGATATTTCAATTATGGGGAAAGAACATTGTACGAAAGACAAAAGATGTGATAGCTGACATGGCGTACATGTAAATACAATCAAGAAAGATGTTATAATCAAAAGGGGAATCGATGACTTTGATATCGATCATGACCATCTTGCTAGCAATAGTGATGGGGAAAATCTAATATAAACCAAGAGGCTTTGAGGGGCGACTATCCCATGCATGAAGAGTGATGGTTGATGGTGATAGGTTAAGGGAACCAAGTTGCTTCTAGCAAATAGCATCCATCACACAAGTGGAGGTGCCTTTATTGATTACACACCATTGAAAAGTGGCGTTTTTTATTGAGACTAGTATCTAAAAAGTAATGGATGAAGGGAGAAGGGGATATTCCACTTTATTAATGTCAAATATGATAAAATGATCATTATAAGGATTTTCAACACCAAAGTAGAAAATATGTCTTTTGATTGGGATGGGCATGTCTGGAGGACTTCCAGCGTTGACATGGCAACAAGAGACTGTGCTAAGTCATCTACTATACTATAAGTATGGACGGGTGAAGAACTAGAAACATTTCAATGTAATGGACCTTTGGTGATATTAGGGTGAAACTCTACCTTAGGTAGAGGGATATATAAGGTACGGTGACGAAAGGGGATCAATGGAACTTTTGGTTTGAGAATTAGTCCTTGAACTATTAGGAGGATTGGCATACTGGCATGATCGAGTCTAGAGCTTGATATCTTCATAATTCATCATGAGAATATGATATTTTCCATTCCTAGGTTGTGAAGATTGAGGAGATGGAAGATTCTAGGTGGGTTAGGTGGCTACATATCCTTGGTACGAGAATAGATTAGTAAGCATTGTCATTTGCATGGAAGGAGGAGAGGGTTGAGCATTGGGTTGCTTACCTTTAGAGCCAACTTATTTAGCTTCCCATTCCTAACACATCTAAAGGAGAATGAGACATTCATGAGTGTAATGGCCATAAGTGCAACATCAAGCACAAGTTTTATTACTTCTAAGAGCCTTGTTTTTCTTGGGCTGCCCACCTTTTTGCTAGGTTGCAGGATTGGATTGATCACCCTAATTGGAATTAGTTTGTCTACCTTGGTTGCTTTGATTACCCTGAGATGGTTGATTCTAGTTACCCTTCTCCTTGTTCCTTCTCTTGGGTTTGGGGGGATGGGAGCAATATGCTGAGCATGTACTTGACTCTGTGGAGGTAGTTACTACTACAACAGAGGAGGTTGATGCATGGAAGGTTAAGGTGTTGGTGTTTTTGGGGATGGAGCACTAAACAATGTGAAAGGATAATGGGGGGGGGGTAACATTTTGGTAACTAGTTTGCGCAACAACTGGCCTTGACATCATTTGATGTGAATGGGAAAATGCATATGATGTGCTTGTACCTTGGTAAGGGTTTACACGCTAAGGATCAGGAGAGGGATAAGTGTAAGTGGAATTGGTCCCCCTTCGGGTTTGAGCATAACTCGTAGGAGGTTGATAATATGATGATGGGTGGGGTAAGAAAGGGATCCAACGATACCAACAAAAATATGAAATGGACCTCGTGCATTAGCAACACCAAGGTTAGGGAGATAGGGAAGGATGGTATAAACATAACATGACTGAGCCTATATCAGGTCATATTTCAAGGCTATCACAAGGGCTTCTTCCTTGGTTTAAGGGAAGTGAGAGGCAACATCTTTACATATGGAGGCCATGAGAGTTCTAAAAAACCAATCCATATAAACATGATCCTCAAACTCAGGGGCTTTATAGAGGCTCCTCCTTCTGCACCAGTCATGTACATGGTCAGAAAGGTCAGTGGTAGAAGTTTGATGAAAAAAAGTCAATAGTTTGGTACAAGTGTCATATTGAAGAGGTAATTAGAAATATGAAAGGAATGATTTGACAAGAGTCAGAAAGGTGGAATGAGAGGCATGCGGTTGATCGACATACCACTTGGAAAAAACTTGAGTTAAAGTGTGTTGGAAGAGACGAAGACGAATGGATTCCTTGGTGATGGAGTTGGATGAACACAACATGTGGAAAGAGTGAACGTGATTGGTAGGGTCTTCTCTAGGATTACCTTCAAACTTGGGTATGTCTTAGGGAAGTTTGGTTAGCATGGGAGACCAATTATGGCCATGTAGAAGGGGATATTGATGAGTTGGGTTAAGTCAAGGAGAATCAAACCAGCCATGTAGGAAAGAAGAGGTTGATTATCGACCATACCTGAAGAGGTTATGATATTTCCTCCTTGAGGGTTACCTTGGTTAGAAATAATGTTACCACCTTGGTTTTGATCACCCAGATTGGGTTTAGAGTTATCGCTCGCATTAGCACTTAACATGGAAGTGGTGTGGGGTTAGGAGGATGCAAAATATAAGGAAGATCTGGATGAATCTGAAGAACTAGAGTTTTTATGTGGACTTAGTGGAGGACTGAGAGGATGGATCATAACTCAATGAGTAGGAGTGAGAGGATGTCCAAAAGGAAACTAAGGGAGAAAGCTATGAAGTCTCCATGAAAGACACCTAGGGGGCACAATGGTGTTGAGACAAAAGAGAACTCTAAAGGCTAAGAGGTGATGATATAGGAAAAGAATAACAAACAACAAGAAAACACCTAGTGCATTGGTCCAAGTGTAAACTAACTATAATGATATGATACTCTAATCCAAGCAAACACATCCTATCAAATAAAAATGACCTCTAACCTAAAGGTGGTATAAATCCTCAAACAAGTCCTAGTTCTACTATTTTAGATAGCCTTCAAAAAGACTCTTACTCGAAGGGGTCCAATGTTTACAAGCAGAGTTGTATAGAGAAAGGTAGGGTCGAGAGATGGCTGCTTACCCACAACCACCCCTATAGGGTGTTTTACTAAGACTCGACCCTAAGGTTACCTTCGTCCCATAAGGGTGGTTGAGTCTTAAGCTTCTTGGTAGTTAGTCAATAATCTGGAGCCCTGGACCAATGATTCAGGTACCCTTGTGGAAATTCGCACAAACTAAGATCCAAGCCTAACCCCCTCTAAGTCGGGTTTCCAACACACTTGGTTTTGACTGTGGGATTGTGAATGATTTTAAGTTCCCTAGAAGGACAATGTTATATCTCTTGATGTAAGTGATCAATGGGGGTTTTTGGAATCCTATACCATCATTCCTAAACCTAAATACAAATATTGTTTTTCCCTATTGCCCAAGTGGGCTTAATCTATGTGAGTTAAGTTATTATTAATGTGGAGCATCCCAAGTCTTGGATTGGTGGTTGTAACCAAGATCACGTTTGCTTAGGGTGTGAGTGTGTGAAGAATGTGTGAGTGGATGAGTTATTTGATCATGTTTTATGATGCTAATGCTGCTGAAAATAAAGTCCATAAACTATAAATAATACTAAAAATGAAGAGTAAAATAAAAAACAAGCTCAAGCACATGATTCCCCACCCGCTATGGATATCAAGAAGAAAAAAAGGTGATGGAAAAAAAGAAAATAAAAGACACAAAAATGACCAAAATATCTAATGTCTATGGGATTGGGATATAAAGTCAAAAATATACTAAAATGATGCAAAAAAATGAGCAAAAACAGATTCAAGCAAAGTGTTCGAACATGACAGAAATGAAGTTGCAAATAGAAGGATGCTCAAGGGGATCCTAAAGAGGGAAATAAACACAATTTCCTAAAGGATAAAAAATATCTATAAAAATGGCTTTAAAGGACTAGAAAATGCTAAAAAAAGTGTTTGACGACAAGGGTTGAAAATTCTACAAACTAGACTCCTCAACCTAGCAAGTTATCCCCTAAATGATAGAGGTGTACTCTAAAACCTAAGTGGATTTTTTCTTCCCAAAATGATAAAAATGCTAAGATACTCTAGGCCTAGGGGTGACTAAGAAAAGTACATAAACTCTTCTTGACACGCCAAAAAAACTCTAAAAAAATAGAAAAATTTTGAAAACAATTCTAGAAAAAATGCAGGGTGTAGATTATGACCTATTAAGTGTGTTCAACTATAGAAACAAGCCCAAAAAATGCATTCAAGGGCACCTGTTTTGGTCCAAAAAGTGTGCTTTGTTCCTGAGGGTTCTGCTTAGTAGGTCTACTACAAACTATGTTTTCTCTTGCGCGGCTGGTACATGTGACCTGCAAAAAAGACATGGAAACCCAACAGAAGTAAGAATTTTCCAGCAAATGGAAGAAATCTAAAAATAGAAATGAGGATTGAGATAAAAAATAAATTATGGGAAATACTGAAAATTTTTGAAACAAAAGTTGTCAGGGCTTCTGAATTGCTACACCAGTGGAGTCACATTTGTTGACGACTAAAGACCCTTTGGAGTCACCATTTGGAGTGTGAAAATTCTTAGCAAGTGCACCAAAATCCCTTTACTTAAACTGTTGGCAACAAAAAATCTTAGCAAGAAAACATGGTTGTTAATATGTTTTGAATGTGCAAAAAAATGTTAGAAAATACAAATATATATTATGCAAATAGAAACATATAATTGTTGGAAAATACTAAGAGGCGGGGGGGGGGGGTGGGGTGAATCAGTAATTTCCTTAGCAATTAGCACTTTTAAATATTTTCAGAGAATTAGTTAATATTCAATTATCAGTAATGTTTATGCAGTAACATTAGTGAATAAAATAACATAGGAGGCACACAAATTTTAGGTGGAAAACCCCCTCTGTGTCAAAAACCACCGAATGCTTTTCTAATAATTATTTGATATTCAACTCCAATTGAAAAGAAAGCTCCAACTTCCTAGAATCTAGAAAAGCATTCTTCTCCAGTTCCCACTGGATGGACGCTCAAATTCCTGAGATTCTTTAGTAGTCAATTGAATGGATGCCCCAACATCTAATGAGCTACAACTCACCCTAGCACCACCCTACCACTCTATAGAAGAATAAAAGAAGAATGGACTCCCGTACTAGGGAAAATGGTCCACT
This sequence comes from Pinus taeda, assembly GCA_000404065.3. Lineage (NCBI taxonomy): Eukaryota > Viridiplantae > Streptophyta > Pinopsida > Pinales > Pinaceae > Pinus > Pinus taeda. The sequence goes on along the minus strand of APFE030039165.1, from coordinate 15,361 downwards.
TTACAATGATATAGAATTATGTAGAAGAATACGACACACTAGACCATAACCCCAACTATGACACAACCACCTAATGATGATCCTAGACCTCTTGACACTGCCTCTTCAACTCTTGGTATATAGACACTTGTACAACTTTTACAAAGATGCTTTTACAATGACTCTGTATAATGATACTTTTACAATGTCTCTATGCAATGTTGCCCACTTGAAGACTTCATGTGGTGAACTTCTTTCTATTGTTCTACACCTTGATTTCTGCTCTTGTCGTGTTACCCTTTCTCATTATTTAGAACATTAGATTATGCATTGAGTCTTCTATTGATGAATACATAATACTTGCAAAAAGTCTTCAAGGAAATACCCATGACATGATAATAGCAAAACTTACCTCATCTTTCAAAGCATATGTCAGTGCTAAACAAAAACAACAAATTAGAATACAAATAACCTAATGCAATTAAGAGATGAACATGCGTATACAAAAGATACTTATCTGTAGCTTACCTCTGCTACACCATTTTGCTGCACCTTGCTCTGTGCTGCCCTAGAAAGTTTGGTCCTTTGCACCCCTTGACAACACTTGATCTAGTTTTTATTTCCTTCTAGGAGCATGATATTTAATCTAATCTATCTCTGTGATTTCAGATCCCCAACATGTGATCTTTGGTCATGTAGAAGCCCTCTTAGGCTTGTTTCCAATGCCACAGGTCTGACTCGATTTGGACTCTTCAAGGAAAAGCTATGCCCAATATATTACAATGACCTAATTATGGACTGGTTCAGTAGAGTGAACTCATACGTCATGCCACATGTCACTATTTCCTCCTTCGGCTTTGAAATTGATACATAGAAAACTATAGTCTGTGCACTATCCACCACCCTTTACAGAATTTTCCCTTCTGTGTATCAATTTCAGAGAAATTCAGTAGCCTGCAAAAACCCTAACTTTCACAGATCATATATCTGAAAATATAGTGACAAAAGACCTGAAATTCAGTCATGATGTTCATAAGGATTGTGAGTCAAATGGTTTTTCATTTCAAAATCTAAGACTTTGTAGAAATGAAGTTATAGAAAAAATTCCATGATCACTTCATTTGGAGGATATATGAGATTTCTTTTTATAGAGTTGAGAGGTGCTTCAATAGAGAATGTTGCAAGGATTTTAGGAGCTTAAAAAATGATTAATTATTGACTATTCAATGACCAAAACCAATTATGAGTTCCATGCCACAACCCCATAGGTTTTTAGCCCACTAACTAGGGTTAATAACTTCAAACATGAATATCTCTCAAACCGTGAAGAATTACTTGGTGTGCCATATATCAACGGAAACATCTCAACAAGTAGAATCCATATAGAAGATCCTTGAATCAAAATAGAGTAAGTTTTAAAGTCAAAATTCCCTTGCAAGATTAGGGTAGCCCCTAGTGCTGCTTGAGTTGACATCAATGATAACCTCAGATCATCTTTAGATCAACAACAACAACATCTAAAATGATAAGGGCCCAATGGAATTGAAGCAATTTTATTTTATTGATTAAAATGAAACTTATACACCTGATGAGCTAAGATTGTAGACTTGGGTCTGTAAATCCCCCTCCATGGGATGGGTCCTTTTGATGGCCCTATCTTTTAGCTCCATCGCTCTCTCAATGTATGTAACGGGCAAAAGATGGCTATGGAGGCTTGAACTCAAAATGAGAGCTCAAATGTCATAGGATGATAATGGGGATGATGATAATAGTCACGGTGAAGAATGAGGAGAAAAACCCTCTATTTATAACAAAATATTGAAATAGATTGAGATTTAGAAAATAATAAATTAATATTGACTAAGTCAAAATATAATTGTTATGAATATTTTATTATATTTTTTGAGAGGGAAAAGATATTAGAAATGGTCAAATATCTTTATTTAGAAAATGGTTAAAGTAATTAATAAACAAAAAATTATTTATTAATTATTTTATGGTGATTAAGTCAAATTTGAATTAGAAAAAAATATTAAACAATGATTTACTATTTTCTCATGAGAGAAATAACGAAATAATAAATAAATAATGATTTATTTAATTATTCTCATGGGGTTTTTGGATTTTAATAAGAAATAATTTAGGAAAATGAATCATTAATTTTTTTCCTAAGGTGAAAGTGGCTTTTAATATGGAAAAACCCATCCTATGTGGTGTATTTCAATCAACGTAGTAAGACATGGCTAGGTGATCATTTTTTGGGTGATAGCAATATACATGAGTAATGAGGAGCTAACATGGTATCCACTTCTACCATGGTGGTCAACATGGTAAGTCAACTTATGGGGACATAAATTTCTCATACAAGATTTAATTGAGGAAATTATTGGATGGTTATAAAGGTATTTTCACGCAGAGTATGGATTCTTGGTCCATAGTAATTATGAGACCACAAAAATTGTCTTTTGAGGCCTCTAAATGGATTTAGAATTTTTCCATCCTCAATTTTCCAGACTGGGAGCATAGTTAAAATGACCTTGCAAGTTGATTCCTCCATTTTTTTTCCACTCTAAATACACAAATATACATGCCAAATAATATAATGATCCAATATAGATCATTTTAAGTCATATTGGGCCTTTAATGTTGGTAACTTCTCATGATCTAGCGAGGCAAGCCTTGATCATGCAACCTTTCTTTTTTATTTCTATTTCCTTTGGTGTATTTGGAGTTACAATTTTGAATAGTTAGAGCAAAGAAAATTTGGAGTTCCTGCACCCTCCCATAATAGGGAGGAATTTTGGAGGGTTTGGTGGAATTGATCCTATTGAACATCCCCTAATTGATTCTCATGGGATTATAAACTTCACTATTCATCGTTCATACATATGGGGGGTATAAATACAACATGACCCCTTGATGCACTACTTCATTAGTATTATGGACTCTGATTTTCTAGGGGACATGATAACATTGAAATCAAAGCTCACATGGTGAAATAGGATATTTTGAGGGTAAGCGATCAATCAATGCATGAATTCATTTCTTCTAAATGATGATCTCATCATGGTACTCTCCTCTTATATATCATTGATTCCAAAAGATTTCCATTATGATCACAATCCTATTAAGATTGAGTTGGGAGGCCAAAATCCATCAACACCCTTTAAATTCAATTTGCATTGGGTAACATATGAGGCTATAAATGCATGATAATTACGAATTGGAAATCCTACTATGTGGAAGAGGATGAGGTGGGTATGATAGCTTTATAGAGAAGCCTAATCCAAGCAGAGGCATTGGCTATGGCATGGGGAAAATCATTTTTTCAGCAAGAAGAAAGAGGTATGTGTTCAATACAAGAAAGATTATTTATTGTGATGTATATAGAGGTGGATTTAATCAAGAACTCTATTTTGGGGAGAAATTCATTAGAGAAAGATAAAGCTAGATTTCTTGCTTGGTAGGAGTTGAAATGGAGGATGAAAGGTAAGGCCATATGGAACTTAAAGGGAGACAACAACACAAGATCGTTTCATTTGAAAACTCAATCTTAGAAAGTTGTCAATACTATTTGGAAAGTAAGGAACCAATTAGGTATGAAGTGTATGGATTTCAATCAAATAGTTGTTGTAGTAGTCCAACATTACATGTGCATCTACGCAAACTCTCTTGAGGAAAAATTAAAGGATATGATGGCTTGTACCTCTTTCTTAAATGGGTGGATATATGAGCCTCAAATCACTCTCTCATGAAACTATTGTCTTCATAGAGCTATATAAGTTTCTAAAATATTTACAATTGGATAAATCTTTAGGTATGGATGATTGGACTGTTGAGTTCCTTGTGGATTTTTTGGGATTAATGGTTATGGACATCCTTGTCTCTATCAAGAAATCAAAATTATATTGGTAAAATTCATATAACATTTTATCCACTTCCATTTCTAACATTCCAAAAGGGGAGAACCCTTTGTGGTTTGATCATTATCATCCTATATACCTCTCTACATTTGTCTACAAGTTCATTGCTAAAACTTTTATTGGCCATCTCAAACCTTACCTCTCAAAGAACATAGGTAATGAATAATTTAGATTCCTCAATATGTTGTAGGGGTTACTCAAAAGGTATTACACACCACAAAAGTAAAGTCCACATAGGATTTGTCAAACCTGATATACCCAAGGATTTTGGTTAGTTAATTAGCTCTTCCTTTGTCTTATTCTTACCTTGGTGTGTTTCTTATGTCACTTAATGAATTGGATTGAAGATCACTTCCAATTTGTCTCTTCTAGAGTTCTAATAAATGGGTCTGCTTCTTCATTATTTCTTTAATCTAGAGGCCTTCAGTAGGATTGCCCCTCTCTCTCCTTCTCTTCCTTTTGGTTGTTGAAACTTTGATTAGACACATCCATGACAAGATCTAGACAAGGTCATTAAAAACGGGTTAAATTTTTTAATTTTTTTCACATTTTTCACATTCTATTCATTGTCGATGTTCTCCTTTTTGGTAGATACATAAGTCCAAGAATCTAAAATCTTGAATCAAATTCTAAAATGATTTTCCTCCTTTGCTAGAATGGAAATCAACCGATGTAAATGTTCTATATTCTTGTCCATGTTACACTTGACCTTAAAGTAATGATTCTTAAGTTCCTCTCTTTTATTTTTGGTTTGATGGTGAAGGTTTTCAAGTACCTAGGGTTTAAGTTGAAAGAAAATGATCATCATTTCAAGGATTATATATGACAATATTCTAAACTAAAAAAATGTATAGTTATGTGGTACAATAGATGGACGCCTTTAGATGGAAGACTAATCATCATGAAAAAATCCCTCAAAACTATACCAAGGTATTATCTATCTTTAGGTTATACTCGCAAGAGGATGTTAAAAAAGGTAAAAGTTTATGATTGCGCTACCTATGGTTTGGGAGGGAAAATCAAAGAGGTAGTCCCCTCATAAAATGGGAGCATATTACACATCTAAAGTTGGGAAGGGGTTGGGGCTTGAAAGGTCTTGTGATTTTCTCTCAAACCTTAGTGGGAAAAAGGATTTGACATCCCATCATAAAGCAAGGTCTATGGAAATAAGTTATAATTTATTAAAAATACATCTAACTAATGCCACTAATAAGTGTTGGCCAGATAAATCGATCTTGCGGACAAGACTGATCTCCCTAGTATTAGAAGATAGTCTAGCAACAAACAAACAAACAAATTTATCTTTCTCTAAACATATGCGATTTATAAATAAATACTATAAAGGTGTTTAGACCCTACCTTAGATAAAATTCTTGTTCGTAGTAGTCATCCTTCAATCATTCGAAATGGTTACCTTTGAGGACCTGCAATAACAAACAAGTAAACATTAAATAGCACTTGCATAGCAAATATCATAAATCATGTCCATTATGGTGATCAAGGAATCCATAAAATAAGCCATGAATCAACAACTTATTGAGAAAAACAAATTTGTTTGTATTAACTTTTAAGTAGAAGAAACTTACAACTTTTTCAACCTTGATGTTGAACAAGCTCTTCCCGGGGTCCGAAATAGGAATTTCCTTTACTTTGATAAGCCTTGCACTCTTCCAAATGAGATCTTAGAGGTATGTAATCTCTCTTGATAAAAACTCAACTAAAGAAGACTAAGTTCCAACATCATTTCATCTCAAAAATATTTATCTTCTAACCTCTCCAATAACTAGCCCAATGCTTCTTTTTATAATGCAGAGGAGGAGGTTACAGGTCCACCTATGAAGGGATAGAATCCTCCTTCAAAGGGATAAGCTCCTAACATCAAGGGGTTATCTCCTTAACGTATGGGATGCATGAACCTTAAGAGAGTGAACTTGCCACCTCAAAATTCCTTCCAAAAGCTTCTAGAAATGACTAAAAGTGAGTTTTTCAGAATATACTCATGCCTTTTTAACTTTTACAGGGGTCTGCACCTTTAACACAGAGACAGAGTGGTTAAGTACATAGGAGACATGACCATTAGGTGTAGGACCATAGGTAATACAAAGAGAAAGTGCAGAACCAGAGTTTTAAAGACTTTGAGGGCTTTTCTCTTACTTTCAAGGCTTGATATGAGGAAGTGGTGTTCAGACTTGCAGAGGGGGAAAGTATGAGTGGTAATGAACTCATATAGATAGTAGAATGTTCAGGTGATAATTTTTAGTGCAACAAATTGCCCCCTAAAGTGAAAAGTCTATAATAGATGAAGATAGAGTTTGTCATTTATAAAGAGTGAAGTGATTTATCATTTCAAGGATCATTCTGTGGACACCCTAGTCGGAACCTGTAAAAACATTCAACGCAAAATATATATATGTAGACATATCGTCACTGAGGTAGGCATTCCCATACTCAGATCAAAACTCACTAGAAAACTGACTAATACATCAAGAGTATAAACATATGTAGGTACAGTATGGACACAGCCATTTGTTTATGAATAGTCTACTGTATAATGAATAACAAAATTCCTCGCAGCCTAGATGGTAGAAACTAAATCCAGGGTCTTGATTTCCTCTTCCTGAACTAGTACGATTCTATCCATGTGAATGAATGTGTCGAAGTCAAACATGGTAGAAACCAATTGATTACTAGTCAATGATGTGAACTGCTAACAAGTGTGAGAGAAACCACCAGTAATGTCAATGGCTCTCAAAGTACTTAGTACAATCCATGAAATGTGAATAAATGAGCTGAAGTCGAACATGTCATAGAATCATTCGATCGAAGGTCAATGATGCAACCTATCATCAAAGGTGAGAAACCTACCATTAGGGCATGCAGATTTAAAGGTACTGATGATTTCTAGATCATCTTCCTAGATAATGAGCTGAAGTCGATAGAAAGCAATCCGTCGTAGGCAAGTCCACAACATGAAATCGTAGATCAAGTTTTGAAGAAATATATTGGCAAGGACAGATTTAGGGATGGTCAAAATGGATGACAGATATCTTGCAGATGAATGGTTTGTTTGAATTGTTCTCTTGAACACATAACAACATTGCAGATAGTTTGGTGACAATTGACCTAAAGCTAATACCCAGAAATCGACTGAAGACTTTCAATATGGTTTGATTAACTATTAGGCAAAGGATTTTCCAACCCAGGTGAACAAAAATTGTCGTGTTCAAGAGTGGTTAATGGCTTTTCTAAAAAAACAAAGTGTAACAAATAGGTTCATTTTTCTCTCTTTCCCCCACCATTTCTGGCAAGTACCTCTTTATTTTTGCCAAGCTTGAGGAGGATAACATTTTCTTGTTTATAAGTTCATCCTTCGGATGAGACCAACTTAGTTTAAAATTCAAACCCTAAGAAGGAGTGGTGCGTTCCTATTTAAAATTGAATAGGTCCTTTACTGTTAAATTTTAATGAGTCCAGTATAGAAAAAGCTCGGTGTTTTTCAATTTTAGGGAGTCAGAAGAAAAACTTAAGAAAATTCCATGAGGGTACTTTTTCATAAAATAATCCCTCAGGTATGAAAAAGGATAAGATAATACAAGAGGGATGACATTTCCAATACTTTAACAAGCTGGAAAGGACAAGCGCTTGACAATATTTTCATATTTAACGAGTCTGAAAAGGGTTTAAACATGACTCTAGTCTCGTCACGGTGACGAGTCCAATGTCGTCAGGGTTTAACGAGTCTGACATAGGTAAAACTCAGAGTCTTTTTCATGTTTAGAGAGTTTGAAAAGACATGGAAAAGAAAATTCCAGAGGGATCCTTTTTCGTAAATTTGTGTCCCTCCAGCTTGAAAAAGTATAAAATAATACTTGAGAGAACCGCTTGACCATTACGATCAAGGATTACTTTTCATAGTTAGTGGCTCTGATCCGAAAAATTAAAAAAAAGTGATTGAAGAAATGTCATTTTGTAACCAGTATCGAACCTGAAACGAAAAAAGTCCGGCGATATTTTCATGTTTATACGGTCAGAAAAGTGCTGAAAGTGGACCACCTTTTTATTCTCTTTAATGTGTTAAAAGGGAAAAACTCGACAATATTTTCATATTTTATGAGTCAGAAAAGATCTTAAAGATGACTTGTCCTAGAGGAACGAGTGGTATAAAGGGTAGCAATTGGTTCCAACAATGGTGGAACTACTCAAAACATGTAATGGTTAAGAGGCTGGCTAATAAAACTACTCATTGTTGTGGTCCTTCAGGAAAGGAAAAAAAACTAAGTGAAAGCATATGATCAGCCAAAGAGATGGTGGCGATGAAATGAAACAACCAAGGCTCATCTAGTAGTATTTAACAGATGAAAATGGAAATCACGAGATGCAAAACGGGTATGGGTTCATTTTTACACAAGCTTGAACCATGGAGAACTTTGCTTGGATTTGATTTCATGTTTACACAAGCTTGAAGTGAAAAACTATGTTTGTTATAAATTTGCATGCCCCTGGCATAATGATTCAAATTGAGGTACATGACCCCCAAGCTTCATTGCATTCAACGATGTGGATGGAATGAAAGTTCACTTATGAGATCTTGGAAAGACTCGACTCAATTTAGAAAGGGAGTTGTTTCATTTTTTAATGAGGTTGACACAGTAAAAGAACTATCCTCATAACCCTTGTTTCATTTTTTAACGAGCTTGACACAAGACAAGGAACTATGCTCACTACCCCTGTTTCATTTTTTAACGAGCTTGACATAAGACAAGGAACTATGCTCACAACACCCAGTTTCATTTTTTAACAAGGTTGACACAGGAACAAACTATCCTTGAGACACCCGGTTTCATTTTTTTAATGAGGTTGACACAGGAAAAAACTATCCTCGAGGTTGATCAGGAATCGGAAAACGATTGTACAACCTGATATACAATTTCAAAGGGACTCAAAGGCATCACGCCATCAAATGAATCCACCTCAGAATCGGAAGGTACGATTCAAGGATCATCAAAAGTAATAGTATTTGATGAAATCATATGAATATTTGCAATAGAAGGTGATATGTTAGGAGGAGGGAAGGAAAAAGTTCCCAGTAAACCAAAATCTTTAATAAAATCTATGCCAACATCCTTGTGAGGGATAGTCATTTTACCAATGTGCTGAACACTATCTATAGAGGCTGGGTCGGATGAGAAATATGTCATTTGGTCTATCGTAACAATATTTCCATTATGATGAAACTTTATAAGCCGAAAGACTGATGAAACAATAGCAGTCATAGCATAAGACCAACTATGACCTAGGAGAAGGTTGTAATCTAGAGGGGCATCAACCACTTCCACATTTAGATTTACAATTTTTCCTTCGACCCCTATAGGTAAATCCTACAAAATACCAAAAGGATGGAACCCTCGTCCATCAAAATCCTTTAGAATTGTCAGAGACTGATTGAGTGTGGGAGAACCAAGCAATCTCCAACACGGGATCGACATAATACACATAGAAGCCCCTTCATGGATCGTAGTCCGAAAGCAAGGTTTGTTTTTGACTAAAACTGGAATCTAGAAAGCCATTTGATGAGGTAGGCGGGGTGTACTATTCTCTAAATCAAAGATTATTAGGTTCGGATCCTGAATATCGACAGCTCCTATAGCAGACAATAGTAATTTACACTGTGCTGGTAATGATTGCAGCACTTCCAAAGCCGACATTGCTGAAGGGGAAATAGCTAAGTCTTCAACAATGTTATAATTCTGAGTGGCTCTTGCATGTGGATTGAAAGCTGATTTTCAAAATATACCTTTAGCAGATGGTTTGATTACTAAGTCAGGGTTGGGTTTCTCGATCTGTAGAGGCTCAGAACCAGGAGGAGGTGTAGTTTATGTGTTTGAATTAGAAGATTCTGCTTCTTTACCATCAACAGGATTTTTACTACCATAATCTTGTGATCGCGTCACAATCCTAACATGAGACATCATCACAATGGGTTCTTCTGAGGCATTTGAGGATAAAGCAACCATCTTACTATCTTGAGTAGGAAAAGGATCCTTCAAGACAATAGGCATTTGAGAACCTTTAAGGAATTCTAAAACCTCTACTTGATGTGGGCTTTCTTTGGTAAAATGATCCTCATCACAAATGAAACAAGGATAATGAGGTTTCTGTTTTTCGTCGGTAGATTCATTTTTATCCATTTTATCTTTTGAATTTTGTTTGTTTTTCTTCTTCCCCTTCTCTTTACTACCAGATTTAGTCATAGACGAATCTACGACATGGACGTCAGCAAAAACTTCAACAGAAGAACCTCCTTTTGGGGAATCAGGTAAAGTTATTGTAGAAGAATAATTCTTTGAAGATTTCTTCTTACTTTTAGTACTAACTGAACCAATCATACCATCAGTGGCATGAGACCCTGAAGGAGTTGCAGTTATTTGACCATGTTTTGGAAGATCAGGGATTTTTTCATGTAAAGTACCCAACTGCGTATAGATGAGGTCAAGGTACTGAGCCTAAGCAATGACTTGCTCTTTAGTGACAACTCCTCCCTTAGCTACATCTTCAGTGATTTTAGGTAACAATGATTTAATGAACCATTTTGCTCAAATTTGATCCGGAATGAAAACTTTCACTAAACTCTTTCTACATCGCCATTCATGAATATGATCAGAAATATATGTGGATGTGGATTGTTTTAGTGAAGTTAATAGTTTCGTGCCATTGTCATATATGACAGGCAACTGAAAATGAGTTATGAAGGCAGTGGCTAACTAATTGAAATTATAAAAAGAGGCTTATGGTAACTCAATTTACCATTTGGCGGCAAGACCAATAAGAGTTCATTGAAAAATATGCAATCGAATTGAATCATCAATGATTGAATTAGATGCACAACAAAGGTGATAATTCATAACGTGATTTGATGGATCGTCTCCTGACTTACCCTCAAATTTCTGGATATGACTAGGCAACTTACTAGGCATTGGCAGCCAATACGAAAGATAGTAAATCAGATCATTTGTAAGGCGCGACAAATTAGGTAAATCCAAAGTTGCAATAAATGGTAACTGATGGTTAGGGTCACGAAAACCTTGAGTATTGAGACCAGCTCTAGGAGGAGGATATCCAGGATAACTTGGAATTGGATTTGCATTAGGAATGTTATAACCTCCTGGGAAACCAGGATTAACTAGACCAAACTGGGGTTGTTGAGGCTGTTGATAAGTATAGCCAAGATACAATTGATATTGATAAACTGGGTTTTGTACAGTAGGACCGAATTGATATTGTCCCTGGTATAGTTGATAGGTGAATTGCGGTTGATTAGTGTCAATTGTACTTGGACCAGCTTGTCCTGCAAGCATCTGGACCAAAGTTTGAACTGTAGGTACTGACTATGGCACAGAGGCTTGAGGAGTTTGCACTAATGGAGGGATAGTAGAAACCAGAGCTACAGATACTCCAGAAATAGGTGTGGTAGGTTGAACAGAAGTTGTAGTAGTTACAACAGTTTGAGGTGGAGTCTGAGGTGAGCTAGGCCTAGGCTGTTGAACTAAACCAGGTGTAGGGGTTTGAACAGTAGGTTGGATAGGTTACTGGGTTGAACCAAAAACCAAAGGTTGTCCAGGTTGATTAGATAACTACACATTAGGTTGCATAGTCTGTTGAGTTTGAGGTGGATTCCACACCATGTTCATTCCGGGGTACGGGCCCATAAAAGGTTGTGCATATGGAGGACCATAACCTGGTTGAACGTAGGGCTGATAATTAAGCGGTACATTTCTAGCTCCTAGTAAAAACGATTGATGAAAAGGCGGTTGGAAACCTTGAGTTGGGTACCGACCTTGAGGTTGACAACCCTGAGGCACATACTGAATCTGGGGTTGATAAGCATCCTGAGGAATATACTGAGTCTAGGGTTGACCTTGGGGTATGTACTGCCTTGAAGGTATGTATTTTCCTAAAGGTATGTACTGTCCTGAAGGTATGTACTATCCTTGAGGTTTCCCCCAGGCAGTAACTAACTACCTTGAGGTTGCCCCCCAAGCAGTAACTGACCACCTTGAGGTTGCCCCTCAGGCGGTAACTGACTACCTTGAGGTTGCCCCCGAGGCGGTAATTGACTACCTTGAGGTTGCCCCCCCAGGTAGTAACTGACTACCTTGAGGTTGCCCCCTAGGCAATAACTGACTACCTTGGGTTGCCCCTCAGGTGGTAATTGTCTACCTTGAGGTTGTCCCCCAGGCGGAAAAAGGATTTGACATCCCATCATAAAGCAAGGTCTATGGAATTAAGTTATAATTTATTAAAAATACATCTACCTAATGCCACTAATAAGTGTTGGCCAGATAAATCGATCTTGCGGACAAGACTGATCTCCCTAGTGTCAGAAGATAGTTTAGCAACAAACAGACAAACAAATCTATCTTTCTCTAAACATATGAGATTTATAAATAGATACTATAAAGGTGTTGAGACCCTACATTAGATCCAATGCTTGTTCATAGTAGTCATCCTTCAATCGTTCGAAAGAGTTACCTTTGAGGACCTGCAATCACAAACAAGCAAACATTAAATAACACTTGCATAGCAAATATCATAAATCATGTCTATTATGGTGATCAAGGAATCCATAAAATAAACCATGAATCAACAGTTTATTAAGAAAAACAAATTTATTTGTATTAACTTTGAAGTAGAAAAAGCTTACAACCTTTTCAGCCTTGATGTTGAACAAGCTCTTCCTGGGGACCGAAATTGGAATTTCCTTTACTTTGACAAACCTTGCACTCTTCCAAATGAGATCTTAGAGGTATGAAATCTCTCCTCATAAAAACTCAACTAAAGAAGACTAAGTTCCAACAGCATTTCACCTCAAAAATATTCAGCTTCTAACCTCTCCAATAACTAGCCCAATGCTTCTTTTTATAGTGCAGAGGAGGAGGTTACAGGTCCACCTATGAAGGGATAGAATCCTCCTTCAAAGGGATAAACTCCTCACATAAAGGGGTTAGCTCCTTAAGGTATGGGATGCATGAACCTTAAGAGAGTGAACTTGCCACCTCAAGATTCCTTCCAGAAGCTTCTAGAAATGACTGAAAGTGATTTTTTCAGAATATACGCGCGCCATTTTAACTTTTATAGGGGTCTACACCTTTAACACAGAGACAAAGCAGTAAGGTGCATAGGAGACATGACCATTAGGTGTGGGACCGCAAGTAATACAAAGAGAAAGTGTGGAACCAGAGTTTTAAAAACTTTGAGGGATTTTCTCTTACTTTCAAGGCTTGATATGAGGAAGTGGTGTTTCAGACTTGCAGAGGGGGAAAGTATGAGTGGTAATGAACTCATACAGATAGTAGAATGTCTAGTTTACAATTTTTAGTGCAACAATAAGTTGGATCAAATTCACTCCAAAAGGTCATGCAGGAGGTTTAATGTTTTGGAAGGTTGCATTAATGGGTTTTCATGTCACCGTAACAAATTATCTTGGGATTTTGTGGGTGGTAAGAATGTGTATATAGATATAACTCTATAAGCACAATTACTTAAGGGTCTAATATAAAGGATAAATGCAAGGAATATAATAAATTTATCATATGCATATGTCTAGGTGTTAATTTGTTAATGGTCCATAAGTTGGAAAACTCTAGAAGCCATTGGGTTGAAGGGATAGCAAGCAAATTCTTATATCCTTTATAGGAAAATGTTGATCTCCAATGCCACATTTTTCATTGAGGATGAAGGCTAGCTAGTGTGGATAACAAACATAGAGGGAAAATCCTATAAATTAAAGTTTGGCTACAGGGATTTATCAATTTAAGGAATTAATGGAGTCAAACGTTGGTGATGGACTGGTTCATGGAAGCTATAGGACCCACCTATAATTTTTTTTTTGAATGGATAACCCTACATAATAATCATCCTATTTGGGATAAAATTATTAGAAGAAGAAAGTAGGGATCAAGATTTTGTTTCGTTTAGAATGAGAATGGGGAATATGTTTATCATGTCATGGTGCATGTAATTTCATAAGGTAGGTTTGGGTTGTGGTTCTAGCGCTTGGGAGATGGCTTGGATGAGAAAAGGCCTCATTGAAGGAGGGCTTAAAACAATTGGTTTGAGTCATGTGGTACCCTTTAGATATAGTCTCTTTTCCACTAGATATAATGTGGGGGACAATATTTGTGACAAGGTGCCCTTCCTAATAAATGTTCTATACAAAGTAAAATTTCTTGTTGATGGAGAGGAAACCTAGGATTTCTCCCTCCTCAAATAGATGTGCCCTCTTGTTGACTGTTGACCAAAATATCCCATTGTTGATGTGATAGAGACTCAAGGGGAAACCCAATACAAAGAGGGGCTAGTGGAATCTTACACTATAACAAGCACATAGTGAATTTCAAAAGGGGCATAGGTATACAAACCAACAATTTTGCAAGGATTATAAGTTTAATCATAATGTTAATAATCACTCACAAGGAAAGATTCGAAACTTCTAGATTTTCTCAAACTTAAAATTAGTATATGATTGGGTGAATAACTTGGTTCAATGTTTCTATCTCACCTTCTCAAGGATGGTGGGTTGGGCACAATCCATGTGGAAATTCCTTCATTTAATCTCCCTTTAATATATATATATATATATTATATATATATATATATATATATATAATATATATATATATATATATATATATAATATAGTAAATATATATAGATATATATATAGCAAAACACTACAGTATATAGTAGGGAAAATGAGGCCTAACACCTATGGCAAGTAAACTGGTTATGACTTCACCTAAATATGGTCTTTGTTGACACCTAATCATAGGGATTGGGTGAACAATTGTAATTAATGTAAATAAATAATAGAAAAGATGAAGAGTCACCGGGAGATGAAATGAACATCTCTCCCTCCTGTATATAATAATGAACAACCTAAATGAATTTCTTGATATGTTTTGAGGAGTTACCTCCTGGCCTGACATGGTATTAGAGCCAGCGCCATTTTTGGCTTCCAGCTCCATTTTGTAACTCCCTTCTGCAATTTCTTCAAAAGTTTGTCTTGCATTTTCCTACCAATTTTCCTGGTATCATCTCCCACGCTCCTCCACTTTTATGCTCTGTCATGTTCTTTTCTCTGAATATTGCATTGATGTGGTCTAATGGCGCTGCTCTCCCATACCTCTCATAGCTGAATATTACGCTTGTTGCGATGTATTATATTCTTTCCACATAGTTAACAGGGGGTTTGAGGGGTGTCTGTAACCCCACTTTATGGGGTTCGGGGCAGCGCCCTAGAAAATTTTGGTTTTGGACCCTATGTTAGGTTGGGCGGACCCACCTATGGTTTTGTGCATGATTTTTGCACATGTTTTTTGGAGGCGATGGTTTTTTGGTCCATGGTATTGGACGTGATGGTTTTCGGTCCATGGTATTGGATGCTTCGGAATGTATAAATA
>APFE030039164.1:0-43372 GCA_000404065.3 Pinus taeda | reverse complement strand
TTATTGATGCTGCTATATTGATGATCAACGTAGAGGAGCTTATGTATTGTGTATGTTTTCCGCAATAGTACATGATCAAGATAATATCCATTGAATATGTGTTAAATTATTCAAAATTTCTACAATGAGGACAACCATTTATAGATGGAGAAGGGAGGAAGATACATTGTACCAAGACACCCATTGTGGATTGGCATTATCCCTGAAAAGCCACTCAGCATAGTTGTCATGGATAAAAAATGACTTTCGACCTCTATCTTGAGGATTTTTCCCTCATAGAACTTCATGACAAGGGAGGAAAAAACATATGAGTGCGCGTTGGTTAAAAATCATTTCCACATTTAGGTGGCGTGGGGGTTGCTCTAGGACAGAGCGCCAATTGGCGCACCCCTTTTTGAGGATCTGAGTCATTGGCGCGGGCAAGACACTGTGTACCTGCGCCAATGGAAAAAGGGCACTTTTTAGGGATAATTTGCAAAAGGTGTCTTCAGCGAACATGAAGTTCATACTCAGGGGAACATAATGCAAGTGTTTTTAGGTTATGTCACTGGTCACATGGTCACAGGTCCATAAATGTGTCCTCCAATGTACGAAAACAAGGGTAACAGAGACGGTGACCACCGGTGACAAATTACTGTGTAACAGCAAGTGTGAAGAAAAGGAAGATGATGAAGAGGGTTTCTCAGATGGAGAATATGCTTACTTTACAAAAAAACTAAAAATTGGTAAGGGAAAATTCAAAGGTAAACTTCCATTGATATGTTTTGGTTGTGGTGAGGTTGGGCATTTTGCAGCAAAATGTCCGAATAGAAGTGATGGAAACTCGGAAGGAAAGAAAGGCTTTAAGAAATTCAATAAGCAAGGCAAGAAGAAAGGATTCAAAAGGAACTTTCTCTCTAAAGAAGATAACTCATCATCCGATGAAGACAGTGAGAGTGAAGAAGAAGCCAATGAGAGAGTATTGTTTATGGCCAAGCACAATAAACAAGAGGTATCAAACAACGAAGAAGAAGGATTGACCATAGAAGAATTTTCTAAGAAGGCAATCAAGCTTATAAAAGAGCTCAAGGCTGAGAAGATCCATTCCAATACTCTTAAAGAACAAGTTCAAAGTCTCAAAATTGAAGTTGAAGAACACAAATGTATTGAAGAGTCACTTCAAAAGAAGTTGGAAGAAAGCAACAAAGAAAGGGAAGCATTAGAAATCGAAGTAGTCTCGCTGTGTAAGGAAGTGAAGAAGGGAAACATTGTCCAAAACTATGCCAACAACTCAAGGGCGTTGGAAGAACTCATCAACAATCAATGATCTTACAATGACAGAACTAGCCTCGGTTACAAAGAAGAAGAAGCAGGACCTTCTACAACAAAATACAATGAACCTATGAGATCTTACAGGCATGTAGACTTCATTGGACAAGATTCGCAAGAACAACCTTGGAAGACAATTCCCCGACTAAGATTTCCATCCAGGTACCAACATATTTTTCATGGCTATTGTTATTCATGTGGAAAGTTTGGTCATAAAGCTGTAGAATGTCGCACGTACCCTAGGAACCATTACAATTCCAGGAGATCTGTCAAATATGAACCTCCCAGGGCTCAACGAAACATCAATAGATTTGAACATTTAAGAAATAATATTGAATGTTACAAATGTCGAAACTTTGGACACATAGCCAGAGACTGCAGACTTGAAAATCCTGCAGAAGAATCTTCGAAGTCATAGAACGAACAAACATGGAAGAAGAATAAGACTAATAATTGTGCTCTCCCTTTCAAGGCTCAAAACAACAAAAGATGTGTGGTATGTTGATAGCGGTTGCTCAATGCATATGACTGGAGATAGAAAGAAATTCGTATCTCTAAAAGAGAAGAAGGATGGAACCGTGTCCTTTGGAAATGATGGATCTTCAAATGTTATAGGATCAAGTACCGTCAGTCTCAGAAGCAAAGATGCTCTAGCCAAGAATGTTCTATTGGTTGAAAACATGAATCACAATCTGCTCAGTGTTGAAAAAATGTGTGATCAAGGACACACAATGCTATTCAACTCCACAAAATGTGAAATTAGGAAAGGCAGGTATGGTAAAATTGTGGCTACAGCAAGTCGAGCTCCAAACGACATATATGTTCTGGATGAAGCAACTAAAGCATGTCTATTAGCTAAAGAAGATGAAAGCTGGTTATGGCACAAACGAATGGGTCACATAAACTTTGACAATCTTGTCAAGATAAGCAAAAAGGAAGCAGCACGAGAAATGCCAAAAATCTCAAAACCTTCCAACACACTATGTGAGGCCTGTCGGCGCGGCAAGCAAATAAAATTTGGATTTAAAACAAAAGAACACTTTGCATCACATCCATTGGAATTGATACATATTGATCTATGTGGTCCTATGAGAACAAAAGGCTTAGAAGGAGAAAAATATTTCATGTTAATGATAGATGACTATACCAAGATGATAGCTGCCAGTTTCCTACAGAAAAAATTTGAAGCATTTGAGTGCTTTAAGATCTACAAGGAGTTGGTCGAAAATGAAATTGATTTGAAAATAAAGTGTCTAAGATCAAACAATGATGGAGAATTCACTTCCAAGTTATTTTAGCGATACTGTGACAAAAATGGAATAAAAAGACATTTTTTAACAGCGCGAACACCTCAGCAAAATGGAGTTGTTGAAAGAAAGAACATAACCGTATAGGAAATGGGTAGAACAATACTGAAGGACTCAAAATTGGATGAAAAATTCTGGGTTCAAGCAATTGATATGATAGTCTTCATTATCAACAGAAGTCTTCTCAGAAATAATTGCAACAAGACCCCATATGAATTATGGAAAGGAAAACCAGCTAATGTAAAATATTTCAAAATCTTCGGAAGCAAATGTTATATCAAAAGAGAAGATCAAAAGTTGGGTAAGTTTGAATAACGTGTTGACGAAGGTATCTTTGTTTGTTACTCACGCAAAAGAAAGGGCCATAAATGCTATAATCTAAGACGAAAACAAATAGTGGAGAGCATAAATGTTACATTTGACGAAGATGGTGTTCTAACGAATAATGATGAGGATCTAGAATCTTTGAAACTTGAGACAGACACTGAAAAAGGTACAGAGAAAATTTTAGAACAAGAAGCAACTGTCAACCGGGAAGAAGTAAATAATGATCAACAAGATATATAGGAACAACAACAAGAAGCTCCTCCAAAGAGAACAAAAGAATGGATTCGAAAGAACCATCCATCAAATCAAATCATTGGTGACATAAATGAAGGAATTGAAACAAGAAAAGGTCGACAACTTCTTTCATCACAACAAGCTCACATTGCTTTTCTAGCAACCTTTGAGCCTAGTAGTTTTGAGGAAGCCAGCCAGAATGAACATTGGGTAGCAGTTATGGATGAAGAATTGGATCAAATTGAGAAGAATAACACCTAGGAATTAGTTCCACAACCAAAAGATAAAAATGTCATTGGGCCTAAATGGGTGTTTAGGAACAAATTGAATGAAGATGGACAGGTTACCAGAAACAAAGCAAGATTGGTTTGCAAAGGCTATGCACAAGTGGAAGGAATTGATTTCGACAAAACATTTGCACTAGTGGCCAGAATGGAAGTCATTTTCTTGCCTATGCATGTTCAAGAAAAATAAAAGTCTACCAAATGGATGTTAAGTCAACATTTCTGAATGGCGAATTAGAAGAAGTTTACATCGAACAACCTGAAGATTTTCTACTATCAGAAAAAGAAGACTATGTTTGCAGGTTAAAGAAGGCTTTGTATGGTCTCAAGCAAGTTCCCAGAGCATGGTATGCTCGTCTTGATGGATATCTACATCAGCAAGGGTTCAAGAAAGGTACTGCTGATAGCAATCTTTACGTACAAATAGATAAAGATAATTTAACAATCGTTGAGGTATATGTGGATGATATAATCTTTGGTAGCAATGATGATTGACTAAGTAAGAACTTTGCTACAAAGATGCAAAGAGAGTTCGAGATGTCTTTACTTGGGGTGAGTTGACATACTTCTTAGGGCTTCAAATATCTCAGCAAGAGAGAGGAATATTTATCTGTCAAGCCAAGTACATCAAAGAAATGCTCAAGAAATTCAAAATGGAAGATTGCAAACCCGTCCTTACTCCGATGGTAATAGGTTGCACATTGAGCATAGATGACTCATCTAAGGATGTGGATCAGAGGTTGTATAGATCTATGATTGGTAGTCTTCTATATGCAATAGCCTCCCGACCAGATGTTATGCAAGCAGTTGGACAAGTAGCAAGATTCCAAGCAGCACCAAAAGAATCACATATTACTGTCATCAAAAGAATTCTTCGATATCTAAAGGGCACAACAAAATATGGTTTGTGGTATCCCAAGGGAAAAATCCCATTATTCAAGCCTTTACAGAAGCAGATTGGGCAGGGAGCATTGATGATCATAAGAGTACTAGTGGAGCAACATTCTATCTAAGTGGTTGTCTCGTATCATGGTTGAGCAAAAAGCAAACCTCAATCTCTTAATCTACAGGAAAAGCGAAGCAACATTCTATCTAGGTGGTTGTCTCATATCATGGTTGAGCAAAAAGCAAACCTCAATCTCTTAATCTACAGGAAAAGCAGAATACATTGTAGCAGCAACTTGTTGCACTCAAGTCCTTTGGATGAAAAAAACTTTGCAAGATCTTCAAGTACAATTCAATGAGCCTATTCCCATTTTCTATGATAACACCAATGCCATCAACATCCCCAAGTACAAAATGTCATGCATTCAAAAACAAAACAAATTCCGATCAAATATCATTTTGTTAGAGAACAAGTCGCTGAAAAGAATATCAAACTTGAATTTGTTGGTATTGTTGACCCTGCCGCCTACACCTACCTACAAGTCAGCGAGAAAAGCCTTCAACCCCACAAGGTGTGGTTGGTGGCAGGGAACTCAGAGAAGGGGATGTCACACTAACCCCGACTCTCTCCATCTGAGCTATCTCCTAGGTTAGCTAAGGGGGGTGGTCCCTAGTGAAAAGTTAAGTTAAAAGACGTGAGTTTCTAGGAGAGTGTTAAGTGAAAATGGATTAATTTTAAGGATTTATGAGCAAATATGAAGTGAGAAACTTGAAATAACAATGTCAATCTAATATGATTAAAAACCATAAAACCAGTGCCTTATAAGGAATTTGCTCAACAATTTAAAGATATATTTGCTCAAAGTAAAATGCAATGCTCTCAAAAGAGAAAACAAAGTAACCCTGAAATGTAAATAAGAATTGTTAGTACAAGATATGTAAGATACAAAATGTTTTTGAGATAATCAATTTTATAAATCAAAACATGTGAAACATATCTTGCCAAAACCCAAAGATTTAATAATTAACTTGGAAATGTAAAAGAAAGGAAGTGCTAAACCAAGACATCAATATGCAATTAGACTTGAAATATGAAAAGAAAACACTTGTTTGAAATGATTACATACTTGCTTTTGGAATAGACTTTGTATATGAAAACTCAAATCATCAAGAGACAAGTAAAGTAAATGTAATGGAAAGTGCTCTTGGTTAATTTTATTAATTAGCTCTACAACAAGATTAAAATTTAACTCTTCAATCTTCAGACCTCACCCTCGCCCAATGATATGGATCTCACAGTGAGGATTCAATAGAGGAGTAGCGGATCCCTAAGATGTCTACTTCAACCAACTTATGTTGAAGGTAAAATTTTAATGAGGGTTGGGGCCTTCCTACACTAAAATGCCTAGATGAAATGCAAATTGTGTTAATTCCCCAAATTAAAATAATGATACATGCAAATGCTTCAAAAAGATTGATTTTCAATGCTTGAAAATGAAATAGTGTTCAACATAAGTTGCAATTATAACTTCAATTGGAGGAAGAAAATTAGCTTACAAGTGTTGCATGTGTTTCATCAATGAACTAAAATGATACAAGTAATTTGCTTGAAGTAAAATTTGTTTCAAATAGAAAATGACAATAAATTGCTCCAATATTAAAGATAACAATGTAGCATAAAATTGAAGCATTTATTCAAGTGCTCATGAAACAATTTACCAAGGTAAATGGAAACGAATCAAAGTTTGTTAAGAATATAAAATGCTTGCATGTAAATGATGAATTCCCCAATGAGAAAGAAAATGCAAAGCTCAATTGAAATTGTAACAAACTTTAACTTAATGAAATGTGATAGTGAGGTTGTATTAATTCCCAATTAAAGCATGCATGTAAGTGAATGAAGTATGAAAGCTTAAACCATGCAAATGTCAATCCACCCAAGAGAAGCCTCCCTCTAAATGGGGAGATAGGATACCATGGGAGAAATCCCAAACTCCCACAAGCAAGTTAGATCTTTTATTAATATTACAATGAGAAGAGGGCCCTTCAAAGTTCTCAACTATACTTCAAGGAGAGTCTTCACAATAATTGCTTGAAACTCGGACATTAGACCTCTTCTTTTGAGAAAGTAGTGACAAGGTCTCACAAAACTTATGTAAGGGAAACAAGGCGTGAGTTTCCTCCAAATGCCCATGGCTTAAAGAGGAAAATGGGCAGCCCTCTAGTGAACTTGACTTGGCCAAAATAAGCCTCAAAAGGGCTCACGACATTCTTGGAAATTTTACCCCCAACACTTGCCAAAGGTCCTGCAAACACTTGTTAGATGTTGCGGGAAGTTTCTCTTCAAAATCTGAACTCTATCTTCCTTGTTGTTTCCCTTGCTACCTCTTTCAAATGGGAATTCCAACAAATGGATGTTAAATCCGCCTTCTTGCATGGGGACTTGCATGAAGAAATCTATATGGAACAACCTCCTGGCTTTATACAAACAAACTCCAGCCTTGTATGTTGGCTTTATGGTCTCAAGCAAGCCCCTCGGGCTTAGTATGCCAAAATGGATAGCTTTCTGTTCGATACTGGCTTTTCTAGTTGTCATTCTAACAATACTGTCTACACCAAGAAAGTGGGTAAGTCTCTTATCATTCTTGTTCTTTATGTTGATGATCTTATCCTTACTGGTAGTGATCCCAACCTTATAAAACATGTGAAGTTCAACCTTAAAAAGCAGTTTGAAATGACAAACTTAGGACACTTGCATTATTTTCTTAGTCTTCAAATCTTGCAATCCAAAGAAGGAATTTCCCTTTCCCAATCCAAGTATGCTTGTGATCTTCTACACCACTTTCACATGGAACACTTTAAGCCAACCCCTTTTCTCTTTCAATCTGAAGCCAAACTTTTAGGCACTTGTAGTTCCGCTAAAGTTGATACTGCTTTATACCATCAACTTGTTGGAAAACATTTAAATCTGACCCATACCCGTCCTGACCTTTCCTTTGTTGTTGACCTTGTTGCTCGGTTTATGCAAAACACACATGAAAGTCATTGGAAAGCAACTAAAAGAATACTTCGTTATGTTTGTGGTACGGTTCAATTTGGTATTCATTACAGTGCAGAAGCATCTTCTCTATTGGTTGGTTTCACTGATTTTGATTGGGTTGGTGACCCTGATGATCGGAAGTTCACTACAGGTTATATCTTCACTCTTGGTTTTGGACCTATTACATGGGCTTGCAAGAAACAAAGTGCCACTTCTCTTTCTTTAGCAAAAGCAGAGTATCATGGTGCCATTGAAGCTAGTAAGGAAGTCTTGTGGCTTCGTCAGATCTTGTCAAAGTTTGGTTTTCAGCAACAACATCTAACTACACTTTGGTGTGATAATCAAAGTGCCATTTAACTATGCAAAGATCCAGTCCAACATCAGCACAACAAACACATTGTACTACACATGCACTTCATAAAAAAGCTCATTCATGACCATGTTCTTGAAGTGCACTATTGTTCAACCAATGATCAAGTTGCAAACATCTTTACAAAGGCTTTCACAAAGGTGAAGTTTACTAACCTTCAATTTATGGTTGGAGTTCAGGAAGTTGTCACTAAGGGAGGATAGGCTCTAATGCCTCCTTCCTTCTCCTATTGTGTCATCTTTGTACATCCTTCAATCCTATGCCAAGTTGTTCTTAAGGGGGGATGTTAGGATATTCCGACACATAGGAAATAATTAAGTACAACTTGGTCTAGTGTATAGTTAGGTAAAGTGTGTTTCTTTAGTATGTACTTTTGTAACTTACAATTTGACGGTCACGATATGTTTTAGACATGAAGTGATCTAACAGTTCATTCTCTCCTCGGTATTACCAACACTTGATTTGTGGCTTAACACCTGATTGGTCCATGATCTCTATTTAAAGAGCATGGAGGATCATTTGTTAGGTGACTTGGTTACAGCTTTAGAGAAAGGACCTTCTTGTGTGATAGAGGGAGCAATAGTGGCAAGAGGATTTGCTTTTGTGACAAAGGGAGCACCTAGGACTACCACAAGAAAACCTGCTTCAGTATCAAAGGGAGTTTGGCCTCGAAGATCGAAATGAAGGATTCCGGAAGATACACTATTTCTTGGGATTGGGGATTTAGATTTGATGAATCCCATGATGTATAGGCAATTGATTAGATTCGTAAAGTACCTAGTTAACACCGGCTAAATATTTGCTTTACAGTGAACATTCTGAACCAGTTTAAGGTTGAGCCGAGGTATATACAATGGATAATAGCAAAGCATGTGGTACTTATGTTGTACAATAGGATATGGTCTGAGATATGTCTCATGAAGTGAAGTGAGTCTTTGCAATAATATCACGAGTCATGAAACAATGAGGCTTCAGAAGCTAAAAGGACATGGTCAGGTCGCTTCATCAAAGACATGATGCAAAGAGGAGCATCAGAGCTCAAGTACATATCCACAAATGAGTAATTGTGGACAAAGGTAAGCTTAGTTTGATGTTGAATGTCTCCCTCATTAGAAGGGAATGATGAAGTCTTTGCAGGATTGGACTGACCATCTCCTGAAGCCATAAAGGAATTTGGCTAGGTCATAAAGGAATTTAACCAAAAGGAGATGAATACATTCACCTTTGAAACCAGAAGGACTTGGCTAGGTCATAAAGGACTTTGACCAAAACGGTGAATGGCCCAAGGACATTACAGAGGCAAATTATACATTTGTCTTTGAAGCTAGAAGGACTTGGCTAGGTCTACCAAAGCTGAATGTCCCAAGGAAATTATAGGATTGGACAGATCTTCTCCTTATTGTTGAAGAAAAGTGTAACTAGGTTTGGAATTTGTCAATGTAATTTTGATCTTTGTACTTGTCAAGAAAAAAGAAATATTATTTTTGTAAATTATATGAATGAGTTTCTTGCTCATTCCATAGGTCTAGGAAAGTCAAAGAGTCAAAATCATGTTAAAGAGCTCTTCTCGAGCATTTATGTAATGTACATGGTTCAACCTAGTGTCAAGTAGCCCTCCAAGGCAAGCACCATCCTCCAAAGCAAAATTTGAGCAACTCAAAATGAAAGAAGATGACAACATTGATGCATACTTCCAACACGTTGATGAAATAACCAACACTCTGGAAGGATTGGGAGAGCCTGTTGATGAGAAGACTATTATACGAAAGATTCTTAGAACATTACCAGGAAGATTCAACCCAAAGGTATCGATCTTAGAATACAACGCAAATATGGCCAAACTTAGCAAAGAGGAATTTCATGGAGTTCTCATAGCATATGAAATGAGACTTGATGAAGAAGAGGGTACTTCGCATCTAGAAACTACATTCGCTGCATCTAAGAAAATCAATAAGGACAAACAACCTTCAAAGGCGAAGACCTGCACCTCTGCAAGTGTTGAACTGGTAAATCCCCTCTGCGGACAGAGGCGATCCCACTAGCCCAACACGGGTCTAGCAACAATCACACAATGCTAACACGCAGGTTCCTAATTGCAAATCAGAGATAGATGATGATGGCCTACCTGGATTCCAACGCTAGTAGTTGTAGAAGAATCGTCACTCCCGTTCCTTTGCTCTGGCTGGTCACAATCCCCACGATCCTCGTGAACGGACACCTGCACATGCAAATAACGATACAAATACAAGCATAAAATCCAATATATGCAAATATATATCAGTCAGAAAAGATATAACTCAATAATCATTATAAAGACACATGAGTGGAACCATAATGATAGTCGTCTATTAATGAGTAAAAACAGAGAAAGATACAACCAAGGTTCTGACGTTGAACCTCCTCTGATTGGGCGAGCAGCTAAATACGCCTTGCAAAGTGACCTCCTCTCTCTCAGAATTCCGGCAGCATAACCTCCCTATGCTTCACAATTTTCACTATCACTCTAGCATTACTTCAGCACTCACAAAGACTCTAGCAAAACAAGTTTGTTTAATGCAGGAGGACAGTCATTTATAGATGGAGAAGGGAGGAATATACATTGCACCAGGATGCCTATTGAGGATTAGCATTATCCCTGAAAAGCCACTCAGCATAGTTTTCATGGATAAAAATGACTTTCGACCTCTATCTTGAGGATTTTTCCCTTAGAGAACTCCATGAACAGAGAGGAAAAAACATATGGATGCGTGCTGGCTAAAAATCATTGCCAAACTTAGGTGGCGCGGGGGTTTCTCTAGGACAGAGCACCAATGGACGCGCCCCCTTTTGAGGAACTGAGTCATTGGCGCGGGTAAGACACTGTGAACCCGCGCTAATGGAAAAAGGGCACTTTTTAGGGATAATTTTCAAGAGGTGTCTTCAGGGAACATGAAGTACATACTTAGGGGAACATAATGCAAATGTTTTTAGGTTATGTCACTGGTCACAGGTCCCGAATTGCGTCCTCCAATGTACAAAAACAAGGGTAATAGGGATGGTGACTAACGGTGACAAATTATTGTGTAACAGATGCCCCCTAAAGCATGAGGCCCGAGAGAGAGAGGGTTGAAATGCTTTACAAGAACATATATAGCTGCCGCCGAGAATCTGCATTGAGAGATACAATTGATAGTTCAAATACATGATGTATGTGGCATGGTCGCAGCCATGCATAAGAGAGTACATGATATTTAGATCCGTAGTATGGATGCAACCATCTGGTGAGGATCAATAAAGTGACTCAGGTATGGTCGCAACCATCCAGTGAATGAGTCATGTATTAAAAATCATGCCTGGATTACAACAGACACAATCCTGGGTCTTGCGCTCCACCTCGACCCGAACATAAGTACAAGTTCAAGCATGTGAACATGTGAGCTGAAGTCGAACATGCATGAACATCGTCTAATTACCAACCAATGATGAAAGATGTTAATAGACGCGATAGGTACCACCAATAATGAAAATGGCCCTCAAGGTACTATAGGTACAGTCTACGGCGTGTGAATGAATGAGCCAATGTCGAACACCCGTAGAGTCATCCGATCGGAGGCCAATGATGAAAACCTCGCGTTGAACACGAAGAACCTGCCATTGAGGCATGCAGGCTCCAAGGTACCGGAATGGAGTCTCTAGGTCACTTTCCTGGATAATGAGCTGAAGTCGACAGGAAGTGATCTTCGTCGAAGGTGGGCCATAACGTTTCCCACATCATCGACATGAGACGGGAAGAGACAATGTTGTGAATTTAAGATTTATGAACTATCAGACAGAGGTGGTTTCTTTCAGAGGTCAACTTCTCTTGAACATATTGGCAGCACGACAGTGGAGTTGGCAGTATTTGACATCAATGGATCAGAGGTCATGATGACGAGCCAATGAGAAAATGAGAGGTCAAATAGGATTACCCAAACCCACGGAGGCAAGTGAGAAATGAGATGAGATATCCCCACCCTTACACGAAAGCAGAGAAGTGCCATGTTCAAGAGCGACATACTACCGACACGACAATAATTATGGTTCCCAAAATTTTCTTTTTCCCCCACCATTTCTAGCGAGTACCCCAATTATTTTTAACAAGCTTGATGGGGATAGCATATGCTTGTGGTATAAGTTCGACCTTCGGCCGAATCCAACCTAGTAACAATTTAACGAGCCCTAGGGAGGAGAAGCTTGAGTCTCGTCATAATGACGAGTCCAATGTCGTCAGGGTTTAATGAGTCTGACACAGGTAAAACTCGGAGTCTTTTTTCATGTTTAGGGAGTTTGAAAAAGACACAGAAAAGGAAACTCAAGGGGTGTCCTTTTTCGTAAAGTTGTGTCTCTCGAGCCCGAAAAAGTATAAAATGATGCCCGAAAGAACCGCCCGATCATTACGACCGAGGAGTACTTTTCATGAATAGTGGTTTTGACATGAAAAAGTAGAAAAGCGATCAAAACCACGTCGTTTCGTAACCATTAACGAGTTTGAAACGACAAAAACTCGGTAATCTTTTTTATATTTTAACGGTCGATAAAAGGACTTAAAACGACCGCCCCTTAGTAACGTTTAACGAGCCAAGAGGGATAACTCGGCAATCTTTTCCTCTCTAAAAGGTCAGGAAAAGAGCTGAAAGCAGACCGTCATTTTTATTCTCTTTAGCGAGTCAAAAAGGGAAAAACACTTTCATATTGCCGAGTATTTTACAAGTCAGAAAAGAGCTTAAAGGTGGCTCGAGTATGGGTTCCTTTTTACACAAGCTTGAACCGTAGAGAACTCTGCTTGGATTTCGTTTCATGTTTACACAAGCTTGAACCGAAAAACTGTGCTTGTTATAAGTTCGCATGCCCCCAGCATAATGACGCAAAACAAGGTACATGCCCCCCAAGCTTCATTGCATTCAACAAAGTGGATGGAATGAAGGTTCACTTTCGAGATCTTGGAAAGACTCGATTTGAAAAGGGAGTTGTTTCATTTTTTAATGAGGTTGACACAGTAAAAGAACTATCCTCATAACCCTTGTTTCATTTTTTAACGAGCTTGACACAAGATCAGGAACTATGCTCAGACTCCTTGTTTCATTTTTTAGGGAGCTTGACATAGGATAATGAACTATGCTCCGACCAATCCTAGTTTCATTTTTTATGGAGCTTGACATAGGAAACGAACTATGCTCCGCGCGAACTTCATCATAATGAATAGGAAGTTGCGGCTTCCAAGAGTGGTGCTCCCGATGGGAGGTCAATGTCTTGGAAGTCGGGACCCAATGCCCCCAGAACACTATGCACGATGGCGACATTGCTGGATATGGGAACGGGAGAAGCAGCCACGTAGTTGACATGCGGTGGGGCAGATACAACTGGTGGATAAAAACCAGGAGGGGATGACAACTGCGTAGGAGGCACTGGGGGACTAAACAACGATAATTGATCTATAGTCATAATCCTTCCATCGCGTGGAAAGCAAACCACACGGAAAAGTGAAGAGACAAGGGCCCCCATTGCGTAAACATAATCACGACCAAGGAGAAGATGGAAATCTAGAGCACCTTGGGTAACCAGCACGTCTACATAGATGGTTTTGCCTCCCAAAGTAATAGGGAACTTTGGAAGGATCCCCAATGGTTGACTAGTTCCTCCGTTAAACGCCATCAGATTCTGCGCAACGGGCACAAGCTCTGGGGAGCCCAAAGCTTGCCAAGTAGTAGAAGGCATAAGACCGGCAGATGCGCCCTCATCCAATACAATGCCAGGTACTGCCATATCATAGGCATGTACAGTAATCTGGAAAGGCACATGGGATGGAAGGCGGAAAGCAGTCAGGTGACGCCAGTCGAAGGAAATGACTGAACTACTTGGTGGGGGAATCGTATGATTGCCCCCCTGCTCTAAAGGAACCGAAGAAGGACCCTCTGAGTCAACGGGGATAAGAGGGTCATTTTCGGACTCAGGAGAATCTGATGAGACAAGAAGAACATGATCATGATGCTCTTCCAAAACAGGGTGGTCGACGGGTGGTGAACACGAGTCGACACACTCTCCGACCAATGGTTGGTTTGGAACAGGCTGGGTAGAGCCAGGTTCAGGAAGAGGAGGCTGGACAAGAGAGGAGTTTAAACCACTCTTGTTGTCAGCAGGAGGACGATCTGCAGCTGCAGAAAGACGCTGATATCCAGCGGGGAGTTGGGGTGAGGGAACCGTAAGACTTTCCAAAACAGTGGAGGCTTTATCCATGAGTGGACAAAGGTGAAGGGGATGATTGCCTTCACAAAGTCCACAGGGGAATCGAATCTTCCCTTTTCCCTTGCCATGATGAACTACGGTGGTAGCATCGCCGTGAGCCTCAGTGGACGATGAGGGGCAGGCCGGATCACGGGACCATACTTCTAAGACCCTGGGAATACCAGGACAATCACGAAGAAGATGGTCCTCCTTGCATAATCGACAAGGAAACTTAACCTTCCGCGGAGGAGCAGAAGGTGGCCCGACTTCAGGTGTCATTGATGGAGCAACAGTTGTGCTTGTAGTCGCTATTGTGCTTGTAGCCTCTCCCTTAGGAGACTTCTTCTTCTTAGTCTTCTTCTTCTTCTTCTTCTTCTTAGCCACTCGGTTACTCGAATCAAGACTTTCGCCAGGCGAAGTACAAGAAGGAGACGTAGAAGTAGGCGTCGAAGGGGAGGGGTCCACCTTAGGTTCAACCTTATGTTGTGCAAGTGGAGGGACTGATGGAGTATCAACCGACACAGTAGGGCCCATAGAGTTTGAAAATAACCAAACAGGCAACCCAACAGTTAACCCCGGAAGGGATAACGTTGCCATATAAAGAGCACCAGCATTCCCTTGAGAAGGGGAATGACTAGGGTTCCCGTCAGGAGGGGAACTTGGGTTGGTGAACCCTGGAAAAGTTGCCATAGCAAAACGAAATCCTACTCAAATTAGCGTACACCAAATTTAACCGGGTTATATGTGATCGTCGCCACATAAATTTTAAGACACTGAACTTGACCTTTTCATTTTTAAAGAGTCGAGAAAAGGACGAAAAGATGAATCTAGTCTCCTTAGATTGTTTAATGAGCACGAAGTGACAAGCTGCTCACTTACACCTTTTCTTGTAGAGAGTCTGAAAAGGATCAAAAGTGACTACTTTGGAGAACTAGGTAAAAGGTTTACCAAACAATCCGTAAAACTGCTTATACACCTTGGTAATGAGATGAAAACCAAGGACTTCACGTACTGCAGTCAATCTTCCCGAATTCTGTGTTCAGTGCATTACGGCTTGTAGGGCGGTAGACTCGGCTTCCTATGGATCAAAGGTTGCAAGCCTATAGGGGTCTCCCAATATTTACTCGACGGTACGTGGGAGCACAATCCGTACTGGCACTTATCGTTTCACCGTGGAGGAATCACCCAACCACTCAACGATAACTACCAGGTTTAAAGACGTCGGAACACATATCTAACCTAAACCTCTAGAATATGAGTGTTATGTTTCAATGCGTTGTTAGGTTCATTGAATTCATTTTACGGTTTCTCTTTAATTATGTTTCAGTTTTCGGTCCTACCGTATGTGGTCTCTTGAAATTTCCTAAATGCAACTATATGCGAAAATTGTATCGTTTCATTGAATGAACTCTATCTACAGAAGAGTTGAGAGTTTTATACAAACAAAACGATCACAAAGATCCTAATGCAGCTAATAACAAGAAATGAAAATCTTTTTCTTTTTTCTTTTTAAAAGCAACAATTAACACAAAATGCTAATTAATAAAAAGCAAAAAATCTTTTTGTTTTTTCTTTTCTTGGAAAATAGTATGATGCACTCAATAGATTTCAAGAGATATGCACTAAACAGATGATTCACGCAAAGGAATCTAGAACCAATTTTGAAACGTGAAAAATGACCTATCAACGCAAAGAAAACACCAAGACCTTCAAAGAACCATGTAATCTAAGTTCCAATGAAGTCAAGCAAGAAATAAACAAGATAAAAGTGAGTTACTTGCAGCATAGAATGCAAAACTTGTACAACTACCAGAGGAATTTGGAAAACAACCAATAAACCGACTGGATCAGCAAACCATAAATCTGACAGAAGGCTCGACATGCAAAGCCACTAGGGCTAAGATATAAAATTGATAGAAAAAGGCGAACAACTGAAGGATGAAAAGAACAACCAGTCACATAAAAAGTCCAACAAACTTCCAGAAGATGTAAAAGATGCAAAACGATACAAATCCAATCTCAGAAGGCTGACAAACAAGCTAATTGAGAAAATTAACAAGTCTGGCGCGGCTGTCAGACTGCAACTCGCGATATAAAGGGATTGGCATGGGTTGTCTGATAGCAACAGGCGCCAACCAGCGCGACTGTTAGAAGAAAAACCGCGCTAATCAAGTTTTCCAAGCAAAAAAAACAAAACAGGGAGTCCAAGGCTTGGTTTACAGTATCTAGAAAGGCCAGCAAGCAAGAAACAGCAAGAAATTCAACCCAGAAAGCTATTCAAGCCAGTAAACAAGAGAAAAATTAACATGCAAGGCAAGGTTGAAATTGTTCAGTTCGTAAACTAAACCGGAGATTGACTGAAGTGGCATTGATCTACTTCACTACTGCATAGCAATAGTGTTTCGAAGGCTATGTCGCCGTGCTTCAGACTCCGTCTATAGTTTAAAAATCAAACAACAAGCTTCTCCCTAGTGGAGTTGCCAAACTGTTGAACTGGTAAATCCCCTCCGCGGACAGAGGCGATCCCACTAGCCCAACACGGGTCTAGCAACAATCACACAACGCTAACACGCAGGTTCCTAATTGCAAATCAGAGATCGATGATGATGGCCTACCTGGATTCCAACGCTAGTAGTTGTAGGGAACAACGAACAATAAACAAAAAGAACCATGGAGACCCAAAATGGAGATCACTCCTAGAGTAGTGTTATTTTATCTTGCGCTGCAGGGGCACAGAGAACATATGGGGACTTACGCTATAATTTGCAAATTCATGGGACTATGGTCCACTAAAAAGGCTTTACAGACATGGATCAAGTACCACTAGAAACCCAAAGGAAGCATCGATCTTCTTCTTGGGTCAAAGGGATTTTTCACCGTGGTGTTCACAAACATCAAAGACAAACACAGAATATTCGAAGGAGGAACCTAGTTTTATGCAGTAGCTCGCCTCTATATGCGGCCTTGGATGATGAACTTTCTTCCAGAGCGGGAGACTTTCACTTCGGTACCTAAGTGGGTAAGGCTCTATTCACTACCTCTTGATCACTGGCAAACTGAATCGCTTGCTGCCATTGCCAACAAACTAGGTCATTTTGTCAAAGCTTCGGAAGCCACAAGAAGGGGCAAATACACTTCTTATGCAAGGATCTATGTAGAAATGGATCTATGAGAGCCCTTCTGGATGAAGTCATCCTGGACGTTTTTGATGAGGAATGGGTGCAAACTGTGGACTATGAGCATATCCCGTTGAGATGTCGTAAATGCCACGAACATGGACACTTGTTCGGAGATTTCCCTCTTAGTAGAGAAGGCAACAAGGGCAAACCTAATGCAATGAAGGACACAGAAAGCTTTCAGAAGGTGGCAAGTAGAGGAAAAGGAGGTAAAAAAGGACCAAAGAAACATCATAATGAGGGTTAAAAGGCGAGTCAGAATAGGCACCAAGCACTGGAAGAGAATGAAGAAATGGAAAATGAAGACCAATCTATGGAGGACGGCCCTAATGAAAAGGAAAAGGAATAAAACTGGAACCCAACACAAGATATTGGCAATAAGAAAGAAACTATGATGAGTGAAACAGAACTAGAGATGGATCAGGAAATGACCTAGAGTGAAACAGATCTGGAGGACCATGAACTTCAAGAAATTCTAGATAAGGAACACCTAGATTTGGAAGGGTTCTTGATGCAGGGAACCATTGGAGGGATAGATTCACTACCCCAAGAAGACTGCAACAGAACACAACAGTTGTTTTTTATGGAAAACTCAGGAAAGTGGGTTAGATAAAGGAAAAACCATTGACAAGCAGGAGTACAGAGGTGTAAAAACAATGAAATCAACTCCAGGATTAGCTACTAGAAATGCAGGAAAGAAGAGGGGTAGGAAAAAGCAGAAGGACCTCTTGATGGAGTGTGGAAAGTTAATGATAGACTCGGGTAAGATGAAATTTGATGTTTTGAGGGTCTCACTTGCTAAGAAAAATGTATTTGATTTTATGACATTTTATTCTAGAATTTTATATTGTATTTCCAACTATGGTTTCCCTAGTTCTTTAAAAAATATTTAGATATAATAACTTAACAGCATGTGTTTTACAATAGTTTAAGATAATTCAAGTACTTGAAAGTTTGATGTTTGAGAGAGATGGACATTTAAAAAAAAAAAAATGTGTATTGTGTTTGTATGTTATTATAATTTTATATTGTATAGTAAACTATATTTGTTGATAAAAAAAAATTGTGATATTTTCTTGTAATGTTTACATTTTTAATTAATTCTGTTGTGATTTCTGTATGGGATATTATATGTATTTTGAATTAATTTGAATATATGTGTAAAATTTGTGTATTTTAAAATAATTTAAATACATTGAAATTTGATGTTTTGGGGGAGTAACCCATAAAAATAAAAATAAAAATTGTATTTGATTGTATGACATTTAATTCTATAATTTTAAATTGCATATTCACCCATCTTTTCCCCAATAGTTTCATATTTTTTCATGAAATGTTTAGATATAATAAATTAACATTGTTTGTTTTACAATAGCTTAAAATAATGTAAGTTATTGGAAATTTGATGTTTTAGAGACATACCATTTAAAAAATTTGTATTGTGTTTGTATGATATTATAATTAATTCTTCTATGTATTTTGTATGCCATGTTATATGTATTTTGAATTAATTTCAACTTAAAATTTGTGTATTTTAAAATAATTTAAATAAGTTGAAATTTGATGTTTTTTATAAAAAATTTAGATATAATAAATTAGGAGTTTGTGTTCTACAATAGTTTAAAATAATGTAAGTACTTGGAAAATTGATGTTTGAGAGACAAACATTTAAAAAAAAATATTGTATTTGTATGATATTATATTGTATATTAAACTATATTTGTTTATCAAAAAAAATATGTGATTTTTTCCTTAAATGATTAAATTTTGAATTTATTGTACTCTCATTTTTGTATGCTATGTTGTATGTATTTAGAATTAATTTGAATACAGGTGTATGATTTGTGTATTTTAAAATAATAAAAATACATTGAAATTTGATGTTTTGGGGAGTGACTTGTAAAAAAATAAACTGCATTTGGTTGCATCACATTTAATTATATAGTGTTAAATTTCATATTCATTTAAGCTTACCCCATAGTTTCCTATTTTCCATGAAATGTTTAGATATAATAAATTAACACTTTGGGTTTTACAATAGTTTAAATTACTGTAAGTACTTGGAGATTTTATGTTTGAGAGGCATGAACATTTAAAAAATTTGTCTTTTGTTTGTATGACTAAATTTATATTGTATATTTCACTGTATTTTTTTATAATAAAAGAAGTGTGAATTTTTATTGAAATGTTTAAATTTTTAATTAATTATGGTGTGAGTTTTGTATGCCATTTTATATGTGTTTTGAATTAATTTGAATACACGTGTGTACAATTTGTGTAGTTTAAAATAATTTAAATACATTGAAATTTGATGTGTAGGGGAGTGACGTGTAAAAAAGATTAAAATGTATTTGATTGTGAGACATTTAATTCTATAATTTTAAATTGCATATTCAAGGATGATTTCCCCAATGCTTTCCCACTTTTCATGAAATGTTTAGATATAATAAATATATAATTTGATTCTTTTAATTAAAATTATTTGTTTATAGATATTAAGGACCATTGTTTTATCCCCTCATGGAGGTGGATATCAAGAGTACCCATAAGGTTGGGAGGCTTTCTCACCACCCCATTGCTTCATATTTCAATTCAAGAGGGTTGGTTGGGTGGCCAACCCACCCTATTCACCAAACTTGTGAGCATTTCTTATTAAGCTTAAGAGTATGGCAAGTCTTCACTCTTGTCTCTATCAACTGATTTTATGATGTGCTACATAGTTCCCTCCTAGTAGGTGGTATTATTTGTGGGGACTTTCAACATGCCCAACAAATTTCATGTGGCCACTAGGAATTTCTTTTTCCATTTTTCACCTTTTGCCAATGGTTTGGTTGTTTGTGCTTTGAACTAGTCTATGTATTAGTAGTTTGGGGCTAGAGATGGCCAATTAATGGGTAACTTTGAGTCTGTTAATGAGACTTGTAACTTGAAATCGTGGCTTCTTCTAGAGTTGGTGATTGTTGTTGAATTTTTCTGCTCCCTCTCTTCAAGTTTGGAGTTAGTGCATTTAACGATCCTTTTGGTGCTCACATTTCTATTGGTCTTGATTTTATTGGATTTAGTGGAGTGTGTAGCACAATGTTTAGGAGTAGTTGGGGTTACCCACTAGTGCTTGTTGGAAATTGGTTGAAGCTTTATCCTACCCAAGGTTTTCCATCTAATCCTTGTTACTATGTTCTAATGTGCTCTGCATTTTTTTTCCTTCTGTTGTTAATAACAAGGACAACTACCATAGAATTTTCCCACCAGGTTCCCAATGGAGGAAAGCTATGCGTGACTCCAAAAATCCAAGGGAGGGTTCAATAGTCTTATCAAAACTCGGGTGGTATAAATTTATTTTGTAACCTGATCGAAAGGGGAACACGAGCGCTGCATGGAGAGGCTAGTGCTCCCCCAAAACCATCGCCCAACTTCACATGTAGCCTTCTTCTCTCCAATCACAGTGAAGAAACCTCGTGACATAGGGTAAATATTCAATGCTTCCCTCGAAAGGGGCTTCCATGTCTTAGAGATACATTTAAGCAGATCCACAAGCCATGCCCATAACCCATAAAACATGCAAACCAAACCATTACCTGAAAAATATTTTTCAGAGTCTAAAGCTTCCTCATCTAGAAGAATGTAGAGAGAAAAATTATCTTGCTCCACTGGAGGACCACAACTAGACTTCAACATATAATTGTACGAAAATGAAGAAGAAATAGCCTTATTGCAAGGTGTAACTGCAAAAGAAAAATATTTATTTGCCAAATCACGAGGATTCACCATTGAACTTTGTGCAGAAAATCCATGCAAATAGAGCAAATATTGGGCGGCTAGGCTTTTGGGGGAAACCCTATGCACCACAAGGGATTTGAGAGCTCTTTCCATTTCGAAAGATATATTAATATTATTATAGCCAATATGTTCCCTTCCCTAATTAAATTCATTTTTTAATATATTATAATGGTGATTTTTTTATTGTTTATTCTTTGGTGATAAGATTCAAAAATAGTTATTTCATTTTGTTTGTGTGATTTTATATTATATAAAATATATGTCAATAAATATAGAGCTGAGTTTCTTTGACTTATGTTTTGAGCAACTTCCCTCCACAAGGATTGGAATTTAATGGGCAAAATGTGAGTCACAAGGCATTTTTCTCGTATTTGACGTTCAAACATTTTGCCTAAGTGTTTTTCCTCATGTGTTATAAACTTCACAAAACACATTTTTGATGGTTTATTATTTTCCTAAAATGTTATTTGTAGTCCATACAAATTTGTGTTCCACTTTGGTTGGTGCCTGTCACGGTGTCAGCTGTAAAAACCATTTAACAGTTTGGGCTTACGAAGAATGGAAAAATCAATGTTAGGAACTCTTGATGCAATGTAAGTCATGGCTCCATTGGTCATGTAATTTATTGCTTGCAAAGCGATTTTGACGATCGTGTCGAAGGGTATTTGACATCCATTTATTCACGGAGCATGGATTAAGATTGTAAAGATTAGGCAAGCATTAATGTTGTCTATATGCGTGCCTCTCTTGTGACTGTGACTGAGAATGATATGGAGAGGGATTGCTACATGTT
This sequence comes from Pinus taeda, assembly GCA_000404065.3. Lineage (NCBI taxonomy): Eukaryota > Viridiplantae > Streptophyta > Pinopsida > Pinales > Pinaceae > Pinus > Pinus taeda. The sequence continues at coordinate 21,631 of APFE030039164.1, read as the reverse complement.
ATTATGGACTATTATGCTTTGGATAAGGGCTCTCCTCTTTTTTGCATAATATGTGTATATTGTAATTCCACACTATAGTCACCTATGAAATCTAATCTGTGAAAAGGAGTGGAGGAGGCGTAAGGTCATGGTGGAATTGGTCATTGACATCTCTTAAAAGCATCAAAATCTATGTTTGATATGCATATTGACACATTACGAATTCTACATATACAACTTTTAGCTCAGAAACTTACGTAGATTCATGTCAAACTCGGGTTTAAATAGGTATTTTTCGATGTGAGATTGTGAGACTTCATGTCTCATGTATTCATATGACATGTATTGTTCTGCGGGGCTTACTGAAAGTTGATGATTGAAAATTTCTTTTAGCTTCAGAAATTGATGGGGTTACAACAAGGTTTGATCGATTGAAACCTTTTATTTATTTGAATGGTGCCACCTTCACAACCATTTGAAATATCAAAATGGTAGGATTGTTGAGCTAGTTGTAGAGGCTAGCAATAGAAGTGCATATATATATATATATATATAGATATATAAAGGGTTAGGATTGTTGATCTAGTTGTAGAGGCTAGCAATAGAAGTGCATATTTCTATGATGCAAGCACCAATTTTTGATATGAGAGATGGTGTGCACATCCTTTGAAAGCAAAACCCTAAATGAAACTTCTAAAATATGATACCTTAACAAGTAAGACTATTTTTACTCGTTAATCCTCGGTTTTCAAATGGAATTGTGCTTTTATTAAAAGAAGATTACATGCTCATATGTGAGACACAGAAGAGAGGAGATGGTTTATGTATTGTGTATATTAGCTTAGAATTGATTCATCTTACACCGTATATGATTAGAATAGACATTATAAAAACTATATATTATTCTCTCGCTTCTCAATTGTGTGTGTGTGTGTGTGTGTGTGTAATTTATATCGTTTTGGGTTCGAAAAAGTAATTGGAGAAAACAATGCTTGGGTTCAGATGCCTAAATCATTGAGAGGAGAAGCCGGGAAGCATGTAAATATGCATAGAGATTTTTCTTTTAGGTCCTCCCAGCATAAATTAATTATGAGGACGTTTAAAAATTAATTAAGAATCTCAATCCATATATCCTATGCCGAAGCGATTCACTGAAGGAGAACTCAAACCTTTCCCATGCAAAAGAAAACTCAATTTTCCACATATTTTAATCGAATCAATTGATTATATGTGTAGGACTATAATCATGTAAATAAGGAAATTAAAATGACCATACTAATTCTATTTTGCATGATTCTATTTTCGCAATTCTCGTTCAAATGTAGAATGACTAAGAAAACTTAATTGAGTTCAAAATTATATGTCGTACAGCTCCTCAAACATATGTGTTGATCTTTTTTTCTAAAAGAGTTGAACTTAAACTACTCTTCCCTTATAAACAAGTATGCAACCATTAGCCCTAATAACTCCAAAGGCCCATAATGTCATGATTTTTATAATACCTATAGATCCTAATACCATTAACTAATGATCTTATTAAACACAATGTTGCTAAAGTAATGGTTTCTAATGGTGGCATTCATGGTGAATGGTTGTATACTTGTATATAAGGTGGCATATTTTAGTCTAAAATCAGCCATTATCTTTCTTTACCTAAGCCAACCCACAACAAATCACTTTAGGTTGTGTATTTGCTTTACTTCTCCTCTACTCTATGTCAAGATGGTCTTTAATTTAAAATCAATTAGTCATTCTTATGATTTGTTTTAAGTTTAAAATGATAACAAGAGTGACAAAGTAGGGCCCATTGCGTTGTCTTTTCTATGAGAGCGTGTCTATAATGTTTTTGAACAAAACTTATAATCAAGTACTTCTAATATTTACAATTAATTTTAATTTGATTATTAACTTCGTTAGAGGAAATGATATAAATATAGATTATAAAATAGAAAATATGTTATAATTATTAATTATAATGAAACAATAAGAATATAAGAAAAATGTTTTAAGCAAAAAATTGCTGGTGAAGGGTTAATTTATTTACCAAAGTACCACTTTTGGAGTGCAAAATTTTAAACATAGGGTTGTTTCTCATTTAAAAAAATAAATTAAATTCAAACCCTCCCTTCCACTACTATTCATGTAGCCCAACCCAAATATTCATCATGAAACAAACCATAAATTTTGACTCGTAAAGAGGAATCCAAATTCAAACCCTCCCTTCCACTAGCGCAACCCAAATATTTACCATGAAACAAACGAGAACTCTCCCAAAAACCAATTACAGTAGTGTTGGAGGTCTCATGAAATCTCACATAATAAAATCCATTTGTCATGATGCAAAGACGTGTCGCAAAGGATGGCCACCAAGCCATCTGTCTTAATTGCGTGGATCGCCCATCCCATACTCATTTCTTTCGTCCATCAACACCTTGATTGGGATTAAAATTCTTTGAAATAAGAAAAATTGATATTTTAGTTATTCATGTGTTTTTGAATTCTTTACATTTATATATAAAACACACACACACATGATTTTTATATACATTTTTCATCATAATGTAATGTTGTAATTTAAGATTAATTGAAATTTTTAACTTGTAACCTTTCATAATATATTTAAATATAATATCTACAAAATTGTAAATTTTGTTTTAATTTGATCGATATTATAGCAATATATTATACACAACAATATAATATTACCTTTCATATATATTATAATCATATAATATATTATAATATTACTTTATGCAAAAACGCTTTATTTAATTTAATTTAAATATATTGAAATTTGATGTTTAATGGATATGAACTTCTCTAAATTTATAGTGGAGTGTGTGACACTTAACTTTCAAATTAAAAGTTGTACAATAGAAAATATATTTTTATTATAATTTGTAGTTTTTAAATTAAACATATATATAAATTTATTTAAAACAAACTATATATAATAAGAGGTAGTTAAATTTTTGGATATATTGAAGTTCATCTAGAACGCGAAGCGTGAGGAGACGCGCAACTAGGGTTTCTGAGAGTTTCAGTGGTTGCTCCTAATGGAGGGCCATAGAGAAGGGAGCTCCACTCCCTCCTACAAGGACGTCGTTGCCAGGAAAGGCAAGTCCCCACTGGGTAATGTCAGGGGTTCTGTGGAAGAAGAAAAACGAAATAATGAAAAGGAGACAGATGGGGCCAGGCCCAAAGAAAATGGCAGCACTAAAGATAAGGAGGAAGAAGACAAAAGCCAGGGAACAACGAACAATAAACAAAAAGGACCATGGAGACCCAAAATGGAGATCACTCCTAGAGTAGTGTTAAATGATCTTGTACTGCAGGGGAACATAGGACATATGGGGACTTACGCTATAATTTGCAAATTGATGGGACTATGGTCCACTGAAGAGGCTTTACAGACATGGATCAAGTACCACTAGAAACCCAAAGGAAGCATCGATCTTCTTCTTGGGTCAAAGGGATTTTTCACCGTGGTGTTCATAAACATCAAAGACAAACACAGAATATTCGAAGGAGGAACCTAGTTTTATGCAGTAGCTCGCCTCTATATGCAGCCTTGGATGATGAACTTTGTTCCAGAGCGGGAGACTTTCACTTCGGTACCTGACTAGGTAAGGCTCTATTCACTACCTCTTGATCACTGGCAAACTGAATCGCTTGCTGCCATTGCCAACAAACTAGGTCATTTTGTCAAAGCTTTGGAAGCCACAAGAAGGGGCAAATACACTTCTTATGCAAGGATCTGTGTAGAAATGGATCTATGAGAGCCCTTCCGGATGAAGTCATCCTGGAAGTTTTTTATGAGGAATGGGTGCAAACCGTGGACTATGAGCATATCCCGTTCAGATGTCGTAAATTCCACGAACATGGACACTTGTTCGGAGATTGCCCTCTTAGTAGAGCAGGCAACAAGAGCAAACCTAATGCAATGAAGGACACTGAAAGCTTTCAGAAAGTGGCAAGTAGAGGAAAAGGAGGTAAAAAAGGACCAAAGCAACATCATAATGAGGGTCAAAAGGCGAGTCAGAATAGGTCTCAAGCACTGGAAGAGAATGAAGAAATGGCAAATGAAGACCAATCTATGGAGGACGGCCCTTATGAAAAGGAAAAGGAAGAAAACTGCAACCCAACACAAGATATTGGTAATAAGAAAGAAACTATGACGAGTGAAACAAAACTAGAGATGGATTGGGAAATGACCTAGAGTGAAACAGATCTGGAGGACCATGAACTTCAGGAAATTCTAGATAAGGAACACCTAGATTTGGAAGGGTTCTTGATGCAGGGAACCATTGGAGGGATATATTCACTACCCCAAGAAGACTGCAACAGAACACAACAGTTGTTTTTTATGGAAAACTTAGGAAAGGGGGTTAGATAAAGGAAAAACCATTGACAAGCAGGAGTACAGAGGTGTAAAAACAATGAAATCAACTCCAGGATTAGCTACTAGAAATGCAGGAAAGAAGAGGTGTAGGAAAAAGCAGAAGGACCTCTTGATGGAGTGTGGAAAGTTAATGATAGACTTGGGTAAGATGAAAGACCTAACCAGTTACTCCTTTACAAATATTTAATTATGAAGTTCACATCCTGGAATATCGGAGGTCTAGGTAGTAAAAGAAAACAAAGAATGCTTAGTTATAGAATGAAACAAGAAATGTGAGATATTATGTTCATCCATGAAACGAAATGTTCCATTCAGAAATTAAAACTAATTCATATCAAATGGCTCAATAGATTTGAGTTTCTAGAGGTTAAAGCTGAAAACACAGTGGGGGGCATTCTCACTCTTTGGAATCCCCAAAAAGTCAGCATAATAGATGCAAAGGCATCTAGAAATTACTTATCATTGGTCATTCAACGAGTGGGGGTTTCGGAAACCTTCCTAGTCACAAATTTTTATGGTCCTCAAAGAATAGATGACAAACACAAATTGCAAGAATCCCTAATTGATCTTAGGAACAGAGAGGCTGGAATTCCTTGGATCATGGGAGGTGATTTTAATATGATCAAATCTCTTTCGAAAAAAAAAAAGGAGGTACCAGAGCGCTAAACAAAGACTCCTTAGCATTCCAATCATTCACAGATGATATGAAAATGGTTGATTCAGAATTAAGCAACGACCTTTTTACCTGGAACAACAAAAGAGGAGGGGAGGCACAGGTAGCCTCTAAATTAGACAGGTTTATGATATCAGAGGAGCTTATGCTTATAGATAAAGAAATAACAACAAGAGTTCATCCCTTTGGAGGTTTCGATCACTCGCCGATTCAATTGGAAATCAAGGTTATGGTTTCTCTGAGGAATAGGCGCTTCAAATTCGAGAATATCTGGCTCTCCCACCCGGACTTCACCAGTAACATTGAAAGATGGTGGTCTGAAAACTTTCAATTCCAGGGATAAAAAATGTGCCTCCTTCATATAAGACTAAAACATATCAAGTTCAGGCTCAAAGAATGGAACAAGAAGGATTTTGGTAACATTTTTGTGAACAAAAAATATTTGGAAATCAAAATTTATGAACTCAACCAGGAACTGATCGAAGATGGCTTTGACAAATTCAAAAGCGATCAGGCTGATAAACACCATCAAGAATGGGAAAATTTATGCAAACAAGAGGAAATATTTTGGAGGCAAAAGTCTAGAGTTCAATGGCTCAAGGAAGGAGAGCAGAATACAAGGTTTTTCCATATATCCACTATGGCTAATAGAGCATACAACAGAATCTCTACGATAAAATATGAGAATGGGGAGCTTCAGAACACTCATAAGAATATTGACGCTGCACTTGTTCAGCATTTCCGAAACATCACTCCGGAAAATAATCCAGACAGGGAACAATCCATGAGGGAAATTACAAGGCATATCCCTAAGCTGGTGTCTAGAGAGGACGATTTTAACCTTAATAGACCTGTTACTGAAGAGGAGGTCAGCGAGGTTCTCAAAGACATGCAGAATTGCAAAGCACTAGGCCTAGATGGTTTCAATGTGGATTTTTTTAAAGCTTGTCGGCATATTGTCAAACAAGATATTCTGAATGTGGTGGAGGATTCCAGGGGTAGCAAAACTATCCTGAAAGCCCTCAACACCTCCTTCATCTCCCTGATCCCCAAACAGGGTTCAGCTCAAACTGCAGATAAGTACAGACCCATAGCTTTATGTAATGTGGTATACAAGATAATATCCAAGGTAGTGGCCAATAGACTAAAACCTCTCCTTCCTTCTTTAGTGTCAGAGGAACAATCAAGTTATGTGAAGGGTAAACAGATTTTAAATAACATTATTCAAGCCCATGAGGTGGTTCACACGCTTACCAGTAAAAGGCAAGTGGGGATGATCATGCAATTGGATATTGCCAAAGCATATGACAAGGTGAATTGGATTTACATCAAGAAGGTTGTCACTGCTTTTGGGTTCGACCACAACTAGGTCAGATGGGTCATGGCTCTCGTGACTACTTCCACCTTCTCAATTTTGGTGAATGGCTCTCCCTCAGAGATCTTCTTTCCTTCTAGAGGCCTCAGGAAGGGAGACCCGCTCTCTCCCTTTCTTTTAATTCTCATGATGGAGGGACTTGGAAGGTCCATTAAGCATGCCAAGGAAATGGGCAAAATCAAAGGGCTTCAATTATCTGAGAATGGTCAAGCTCTGACTCACCAACAATCTGTAGATGATACCATGCTACAAAAAATTCGCAAAGTCAATGAAGCTTCAGCCTACAATAAAATCATGAAGGAATTTTCCATGGCTACAAGTATGGAGGTCAATCTCTCTAAGTAAAAAATCTTCTTCTTAAACATTAACATTGCTATTCAGAGAAATATTTCAAGAATTCTTGGCTTCCAAAGGGATTCCCTCCCCACAAAGTATTTGGGAGTTCCTCTCACAGCCACACCAATGCACAAGAGTATCTGGGAACCGGTGCTTAGTAAGTTGCAGGACAGAGTCAAAAAATGGACCTTCAGAGTCTTGAACCTGGCAGGGAGGTTTGTTCTGATAAAGGCGGTTCTGCAATCTATCCCAGTTTTCATGTTATCAGCCCTCCTAGCTCTCAAAGGTGTTTTAGAGAAATTCAAGAATATCCAAAGAGATTTCCTCTGGGGTAAGGAGGAAACAAAGAAGAAATGGGCCCTCGTTTCATGGGATAAAATATATAAACCCAAGAGCCACAGGGGCCTAGGCTTGGATGATCAGGAGATTCTTAGTAAAGCTCTAGGAGCCAAGCTTTGGTAGCGATGGGTTCAAGATCCAAATACCCAGTGGGAAAGGATCTGGAAAGAGAAATATGCGAGCTCTTGACACACTAATGATCTCATAAGAATGTATGGAAATTTAGAAGGCTCTCACATCTGGAATAGAGCCTAGGAAAACAGAATCCTGGTTCAAAAAAACAATTTCCAGGAAATCAAAGCAGGAGATCTTGCACTCTTTTGGGAGGACAAATGGCAACAAGAACCAACGTTGTTAACAAAAGATTTTTTAAGCCTCAAGCAGGAAACAGATTCCCAAGGGTTAAACAAAGTAAAGGATTTATGGGATCTTGCTCAGCTCTCCGGAAAGTGGAGAAGCTAGAGAAAAATTGACTGTAGAGATGATAGCCCCATAAAAATAAAAGCAGAGGCTCTTTGGAGCTTGTTGTTACACAGTAATTTGTCGCCATTGGTCACCGGCCCTGTTACCCCTGTTTTCGTACATTGGAGGATACATTCCGGGACCTGTGAGCAGTGACATAGCCTAAAAACACTTGTGTTATGTTCCCCTGAGTATGTACTTCATGTTCCGTGAAGACACCTTCTGCAAATTATCCCTGAAAAGTGCCCTTTTTCCATTGGCATAGGTACACAGTGTCTTATCCGCGCCAATCACTGAGATCCTCAAAAGGGAGAGTGCCCATTGGCGCTCTGTCCTAGAGCAACACTCGCGCCAACTAAATTTGGTAATGATTTTTGGCCAACGCGCACCCATATGTTTTTTCCTCTCAGATCATGAAGTCCTTTGAGGGAAAAATCCATCTAATAGAGATCGAGAGTCATCATCTATCCTTGACACCTACCCTCAGTAGCTTTTCGGAGATAATGGCAATCCACAATGGGCGTCCTGGTACATTGAATCTTCCTCCCTTCTCCATCTATAAAAGTTTGTCCTCATGCATTAGACAAGCTAGTTCTAAGAGTTCCTGATTAATGCTAGAGTGATAGTAAGAGTTTTGAAGCATAGGAAGGCTATGCTGCTGGAATCCTGAGAGAGAAGGTCTATTGCAAGGCATACATAGCTGCTCGCCTAGCCAGATAATAGGTTCAACGTCAGAACCTTGGTTGTATCTTTCTCTGCCTATTATTCATTAATAGACGACTATCATGATGGTTCCACTCTTATTGTCTTTATAATGATGATTGAGTTATATCCTTTCTGACCGATATATAGTTGCATCTATTGGATTTTATGCTTGTATTTGTGTCGTTCTTTGCATGTGCAGGTGTCCGTTCACGAGGATCGTGGGTATTGTGACCAGCCGGAGCAAAGGAACGGGAGCGACGATTCTTCTACAAGTACTAGCATTGGAATCCAGGTAGGCCATCATCATCGATCTTTGATTTGCAATTAGGAACCTGGTGTTAGCGTTGTTTGATTGTTGCTAGACCCCATTTGGGCTAGTGGGATCGCCTCTGTCCGCAGAGGGGATTTACCTGTTCAACAATTTGGCGACTCCACTGGGGAGTTTAGCTTGTTGTTTGATTTGTAAACTTTATATGGAGCCTGAAGCATGGCCAGATAGCCTTCGAAACACTATTGCTTTGCATTAGTGAAGTATATCAAAGCCACTTCAGTCAATCTCCGGTTTGGTTTACGGATTGAACAACTTGGAGTTTGTCTTGCCTCTTTGGTGTTCACTTGTTTGCTTGCTTGGATAGCTTTTTGGATTGAATTTCTTGCTGTTTCTTGCTTCCTGGCCTTCCTAGAGACTGTAAACCAAGCTTTGGACCGCTTGTTTTTCTTTTTGACTTGCCAAACTTTATTAGTGCGGCTTTTCCTCTGACAGTCGCGCTAGTTGGCGCATGTTGCTAACTGACAACCCGCGCCAATCCATTTATAACGCGAGTTGCAGCCTGACAGTCACGCCAGACCTGTTAACCTTTTCAGATCACTTGTTTGCCAGCCTTCTGAGCTTGGATTTGTATCTTGCCATATCTTTTGCAGCTTCTGGAAGTGTGTTAGACCTTTGTGTGACTGGTTATTATTTTTATCCTTCAGTTGTTTGCTTATTTCTATCGATCTGTATCCTGGCCCTAGAACACCTAGTGGCTTTGCATGTCGAGCCTTCTGTGGGAAGTTGTGGTTTGATAATCCAGTCAACTTTTTGGTTCTTTTCCGCACTCTTCTAATGGTTGTGAAAGTTTGGTATTCTATGCTCCGAGTGATTCACTTCTAGCTTGTTTTGATTTTGCTTGACTTCATCTGAACTTAGATCACATGGTTCATTGAAAATCTTTGTGTTTTTCCTTGCTTTGACAGGTCATCTTGATGTTTCAGAATTGGTTCTATTTCCATTGAATGAATTGTGTTTGTTTACACTTGTGAATATCTCTTGAGGTGTGTTAAGTGCATCATGCTATCTTAAAAGAAAGAAAAACAAAAGATCTTTTTGCATTATATTAATTAGCATTTATTGTTATTTGTTGCTTTTAAAAAGAAAACAAAAAAGAAACTTTCATTTCTTGTTATTAGTTGCATTAGGATCTTTGTTAATCATTTTGTTTGTGTAAAGATCTCAACTCTCCTGTAGATAGAGTTCATTGAATGAAATGATATAATTTTGGCATATAGTTTGCATTTAGGAAGTTTCGAGAGATCACATACAGTAGGACCCAAAAACCGAAACATAATTGAAGATAAACTGTAAAATAAACTGAATGAACCTAAAAACAAATTGGAACATAACACAAATATTATAGAGGTCTAGGTTAGAGACGTGTTCCGACGTCTTTAAACCTGGTAGCTTACCGTCGAGTGGTTGGGTGATTCCTCCACGGTGAAACGATAGGTGCCAGTACGGATTGTGCTCCCACGTACCGTCGCGTATATATTGGGAGACCCCTATAGGCTTACAACCTTTTATCCATAGGAAGCTGAGTCTGCCGCCTTACAAGCCGTAATGCACTGAACACAACATTCGGGAAGATTGACTGCAGTACGAGAAGTCCTTGGTTTTCATCTGATTACCAAGGTGTATAAGCAGTTTTACGGATTGTTTGGTAAACCTCTTGCCTAGTTCTCCAAAGTAGTCACTTTTGATCCTTTTCGGACTCCCTAAAAGAAAAGGTGTATGTGAGCGTCTTGTCACTTCGTGCTCATTAAACATTCGAAGGAGACTAGAGTCATCTTTTCGTCCTTTTCTCGACTCTTAAAAAATGAAAAGGTCAAGTTCAGTGTCTTAAAATTTATTTGACCACGATAACATTTAACCCGGTTAAATTTTGTTTGCGTTAGTCTGAGTAGGGTCTGGTTTCGTTAGATTCCCTAGGATTTTGTGAAGTTCCATCCTGGCGGAATTACCAATCTCGTCTCCTGAGATACCGGTTGTGAGTAGAACTCTTCCTATTGTTCCATGTATACAACCGCTTAACTCTCGTGCTCCAGGCGACGAGAATTACCAATTTTATTCGAACCCTATTTGGGAACCTTCTCAAAACAGTATCCCTTTTTGGGAATACACTTCTCCTCGACAACCATTTCCTTCTGATATGGAAAAACCATCCCCTACTACGACTGACGAATCCGATGTGCCATGGGACGATATTCCCACCACAATGGAATCTACACCTGTTAGTAGAACTCCTGCTACTGGGGGACTACCTACTGGCTATAGAGCATTCCGTGATTTTCTGTCATCTCCCTTTCCGACTTCTATTTGGTTACCACCCGTTTTCTCCAATACGGAGCCTTTGACTTCACAACATCACGGTACAGCTGTTACCTCAGTCACAACCCCTCCAACAGTATCTGTGGCTTCTTCGACCCCTATTTTTAGTCGACCTTCGACCTCTTTATTCGTAGGTTTTGATCCTACATCGAATGTCCCACTTGAAGGGCAACACGATCAGTATCTACCACCTCCTGGGACTAGGACAGGTCCGCTGTCAATAGGAGAGGTTTCAATTCCGCTGTCAATAGATTGGGGTTCCACCTTCTATCATGGTGGTCAAGCGTCGCATGCGCAACCCGAACAACCACCTCAGCAAAACCTACAAGGAAAATCCTTCCAAGGAAACCCTTTTGCCTCTAGTGCTCCATTTTTCACCTCTCATACGCAACCTACTGGTAATCCAGGCCAACCTTCCACTCAGCAAGCTCAACCTGGTATCCAGCAAGGCTCTCATACTGGACAAACCAGTCAATCATTTGTTAACCCAAATCAACCCAACGTCCAGTATACCCAAGTTTTTGGACAAGCTTCCCAACCATTTGGTCAGCCAACTGTCCAGTATACTCAATCTTCTGGGCAAGCCGGTCAGCCTCAAACACAGTTGGGCCAATCATCTGCCCAGCCCACTTAGCCATCTGGTATATTAGGACAACGTTCTGTCGCACAACAGCAACCTCAGTATCAGCAGGTAGGTCAACCTCAATATCAGCAGATAGGCCGACCTCAGTATCAGCAAGGTTATCCTTCTGCTCAGATAGCCCAACCTACTGGACAGTCTACTGGCGTTGCTCAACCCGGCCCTCGGCCCCAAGTGGGACCCCAAAATCCATTTGGTTCTCAAATGCAGGATGGAGTTCAATCCCAAACATTTTATCAAACTCAGCCTGGGTCTCAAGCTCAATTTGGGGTCCCACCACAATACGGTTATCAACAACCTCAAGGGCAACCTTTGTTTGCCCCTTACCAGAATTATCAACAACCATATGGTGCTTCTGCAGCATCGTTTGGTAATCCATACGCTGGGGGGCAAAACACAAATCCCTACGACCAACACACCATGGGGCCAAATCCGTCAGGGCAAAGCCCATGAGGGAAACCACCACCTGGTTGGAAGCCGGGTGCTCCATCCTACCAGCAGCCCCATATGTCTTTCAATCCTCAGTTACCATTCTTAGCGACTTTAGAATTACCGGATGTGTCCAAACTGACTAATGATCCTATTCTTCATAATCCTTATTGGCCTCCGGTTCCGACCAAAATTCCTGGTGACTGTCCAAAATTCGATGGTAAAGCTAATGAAGATCCACAAGCTCATGCCATGACCTATCATCTCTGGTGTTCATCCAATTCATGGCTTGATGATTCAATTCGGCTTCGCCTTTTTCAAAGGACTCTCACTGGCTCTGCCGCTAAGTGGTATATTGAGCTCAATCGCGGATCCTTTCAGGATTTCTACTCGTTGGCTATGGCATTCCTCACTCATTTTTAGTTGCCCATTCGTTATGAAACGAGCACATACCTCCTCACATCCTTAAGACAGACAACAACTACACATATCTCTGATCACATCCATGAATGGAGACGGCATAGACGTATGATTAAATTTTGGATTCCCGACCAGCTTCTTACGGATTGGTTCACGACTTCATTCGTTCCTCCAATAGCTCGGGACATTGCTATGGGAGCGTGTGTTACTGAAGAGCAAGCTATCACGCGTGCTCAATACCTCGACTTGGTTTATTCTCAGTCAGGTACATTGTATGATTATTTGCCTGATGACCCTAGACCAGGAACATCCAAAGCCCCGCCAACACCTACTGTTGACGGCATTATTGGGTCTGTTAGTTCATCCTCTAAGAAAAATCCTGCGAATCCTCGGAAGTAGAAGTCAAATGCTCCAATTGAAACCACTTCTCAGGTAATACCTACTTCTAAAACTACTTCAGAGGTTAATGCCGTTCAGTCCACCACGACAGACAAAAACTCGAAAGCAAAAAATAAAGGGAAAGCGAAAAATAAGCCAGAACAACCTAAACATGAACCCCGTAAACCTCAATCTGAGGAGAGTGCCAAACGCAAACCCAAGTATCCTTGTCTTATCTGTGATGAGGATCACTATACCAAATACTGCCCTCGGCAGTCCGAAGTTAGTCGTTTGTTGAAAGGCGCTCTCGGGGTCCCTACGGCGCTTAAAGAACCCTTTCCCTCACAGCAAACTCAAATGGTTGCTGATCCCTCTCAACCTCCCTCTTCCTTCGGTTCAAAAGTGTTCATGGCGGGAACAATACTTGTTAATATCAGTACTCGAACAAAGGATTATCCATCTGTCGGGAAAGAGCCTGAGGTTCCCCCCAGTGCTCCTCCGTTCAGTTCAAGCCCTCTCCATATCGAGAGACCTAGTACTGAAACGCCTCTTCGACCCCCTCCAAAAGGAGTACTCCGGAAATCTTCCTACAACCCAAATGCCCGTGCTGCTCAGCACTACAAATATCGTTGAGGATTTAGCCCAGACTCCATCGACTATGTCCGCTTTAGAAGTTCTCCAGAGCTGCCCCTTCTCAGAGGAAGTCCTTTCTATCCGCTATCGGTGGCAATAGACCCGACTGACTCGGAATTTAATTACGTTTGACTTAGAATGCCATACACAGAGACTGCCTCCCCAAATTGCATTCCTTATACAGGTCATTATTGATAAGAAAACTATCCATCGTACAGTCATTGATGAAGGTGCTTCAACTTGCATCATGTCTGTTGCGTGTTGGAAAGCTATTGGATCTCTGACGTTGAGTCAGTCTCCCACCACCTTGGAAGCTTTTGATGGAAGAGCATCCCGTCCTTATGGTATACTCCCACGTTTACCCATCTCTTTGGAAGGGAAAACAGTCGATATGGAAGTTGAAGTCGTTGATGCTACTCTAACCTACAACCTCCTTCTCGGACGCAACTGGATCTATGCAATTCAAGTTGTCGCTTCATCTTTCTTTCGTATCATTCATTTCCCTCACCAAGGAAAGATTATTACTGTTGACCAACTGTCATTCTTCGCTTCCTCTTCGGAAGGAACTATCCCTTTTGTGGAGCATACCTCCAAATCAACTGAGAGTCTGGGTCACGGGCTTTTCAAAGATCCCGCCCTTATGGGTGTTTTTCCAGCCCCGCCTCCGAATGTCGCTTCTGTCAATATGATTTCTACTTGTTCTGATCCGTGGATCCTCCCTCCCATCGACCAAGTAGATTCTTGGGGCGACCAGATGCCATTGAGTCCTGCCGAACTCAACTACGTGGAAATCGTAGCTACATTGGCTCCTTCTTCTGAACTTGCTCTTTCAAGCAAGATTTTCCACACGTTCGCTCCATCCTTAGGGCTTGTAGATCAAACTTCTTCGGATCCTTTAAAAGAAACATTTTCTTCCGACGAAGCTATTATTGAGACTATGTCTCTCGAGGAACCTCCTTGGCACGATGCCCACCATCGTTCCTCGTTTCTCTCTATCCCTCAGGATATGCCGACTTGTATCCAGCGGTGTGCTCATTGTTCCCCATTTCCAATCCTTCAGTCACCTATTCAAGTTTATCAAACTTCTTCTGAAGGTAATATGGCAAACATTACGCAAACCCATCCCATCGACATCTCTCTCAAACTAGGGATTGTCGAACACATTCACATTGGAGTCACTTGTACTACCGAGGAGATTCGACTTTATTCAAACCTTTTTCGCGAATTCCGTGATGTTTTTTCTTGGTCCTATGAAGAAATGCCCGGCATTGATCTTAGCATAGGGGTGCATGAAATCATCACGTACCCAAGTGCTAAGCCTGTTCGTCAACGTTTACGTCTGGTACACCCCCGAAAGGCTGCAGCGATCAAGGCCGAAGTAGAGAAGCTTCTTAAATCCGGTTTTATTTATCCTATCCCGCTCACAGATTGGGTTTCTAATATTGTCCCTGTCACTAAGAAACAAGGAACTATCCGTGTTTGTGTCGATTATCGTGATATTAATCGGGCCTGTCCTAAAGATAATTTCCCCACACCATTCATTGATCAGATTATTGACGAGTGTGCGGGCAACGAGATGTATTCTTTTATGGACGGTTTTTCTGGTTACAACCAGATCAATATTGCTCCCGCTGATCAACACAAGACCGCCTTCATCTGTCCATGGGGTACTTTTGCCTATAAGAAGCTCCCTTTCGGTCTAAAAAATGTTGGCGCTACCTTCCAACGTGCAATCTCCTACACTTTTCATGACATACGACACATTGTACAGCCATACCCGGATGATCTTCCAGCTCATTCAGCCAAGCGTCGGGACCACCCTACTCACCTTCGCGAGATATTTCTTCGCTGTCGACAATACCGAATCAGACTTAATCCTCACAAGTGTGTCTTCTGCGTAGAATCGGGTCGACTTCTAGGATTTGTCGTCTCCCACGAGGGCATCCGACTGGATCCCCTCAAAGTTGAAGCCATAGTCAATCTTCCTCCCCGTGCTACCTTACAACAATTGCAGAGCTTACAAGGTAAAGAAAATTTTTTACGTCCTTTCGTTCCAAACTATGCCGAGGTGGCTAAAGGTTTTACACGATTACTTAAAAAAGATGTCCCTTTTCATTGGGATACCATGGCTCAAGAATCTTTTGAACGACTCAAGGGTCTCCTTGTTTCTGCTCCATTGCTTTGCCCGCCAAACTATCATCGTGATTACACCCTGTATTTAGCTGCCGCCGACACCACTATCGGCATGGTTCTTGTTCAAACCGACGACGATGACACTGAGCATGTTATCTATTATCTCAGTAGAAATCTTTTAGATACAGAAACTCGATATGCACATGTTGAGAAGTTGGCGTTAGCCGCCGTTTGCGTTGTCCAACGTTTCCGTCACTATATTCTGCTGCGCACTACTACTGTGATTTCCGATTGCAACCCCATGACGTATATCTTGTCACGCCTGTTGCTGGGGGGCAAGTACTCAAAGTGGATTGTCATCCTCCAAGAGTTTGACTTGGAATTCGCTACCGCCAAGTCAAAGAAATCGCCCGTTTTTGCTGAGTTAATTTGCTCTTTGCCATCTTCTTCTTCGCCCTCTCATACAGAGGATCACATTCCGGATGAGACTTTGTTTCTCATCAACACCCTCGACCCCTGGTACAATGATATCATTATATATCTGCAAACGTCCTCCTTTCGTCCGGGCATGTCTAAAGATGCTCGGCGAAGGATTCGTCATCAATCTCAACCATATCGTATCATTGGGGATACCTTATATCGCCTCGACACCGACTCTATTCTCCGTCGTTGTCTTACTCACGAGGAAGCTGAGCGAGTCTTGAATGACTGCCACTCAGGTGCTTGTGGTGGTCACATGTCCGGATATGCAACTGCCCAAAAAATCCTCCGTGTTGGCTACTTTTGGCCCTCTATCTTTAAGGATTGCATTCTTGCTATCTGCTCTTGTCATGAGTGCCAGATATTCCAGCAGAAGATGCGAGCACCCCCCGCTCCTTTGCACCCTGTTGTTACCGTCGGCCCTTTTGCAAAATGGGGCATTGATTATGTGACCTGCAACCCTCGCTCGATCGGGGGGCATGGGTTTATCATCGTTGTCGTCGATTACTTTACTAAATGGGTCGAGGCGATGCATACACTGACTGAAGACGGTCACACAGCGGCTTAATTTTTATTCAACCATGTTATTTCGCGATTCGGCGTCCCTCAAGCCATCGTCACTGATCACGGAAAGCATTTCCAGAATCATATGATGATGGAACTAACAACCCAGCTAGGCTTAAAGCACGATAGTTCTACTCCGTACTACCCTCAGTCCAATGGCCAAGTTGAAGCGATCAATAAGATTCTGGTTACAATGCTTCAGCGTACCGTTGGCATGCACAAGTCTAACTGGCATTTGATGTTGTTCCCTGCTTTGTGGGCTTACCGAACCTCCGTGAAGGATGCCACTAGTTTCACTCCATTTCAACTAGTCTATGGACTAGAGGCTACCCTTCCAATCGAGTGTGAAATCCCTTCGTTAAAATTAGTTGTCGAGCTACTTCCCAACACCACCCCATTAGAAGAACGTCTCCTTTATCTAGAACGGCTAGATGAGACTCGTCGCCTAGCCAATTTGGCCATCGAAACACAGAAGAAGCGAGTCAAATCTCACTTTGACTAGACTGTACGTCGACATTCTTTTAACGAGGGAGACTTAGTTCTGCTATACGATCAGGCAAACGATAATCTAGGAGCAGGAAAGCTCGAATCTATGCGGCTAGGCCCTTACATTGTCAAGAAAGTTTTGAAAAAAGGGGCAGATGAGCTAATTGATTATGAAGGAAACCCTCTCGCACAGCCCCGAAACGGGATGTATTTGAAAAAGTAGTATGCGTGATGCTAGTACACTTCATTTTGTATATACATGTACTCTAGCAAGTGTGTTGTGTATGTGTGTCAGTTTTAATAGGCTTGATTGTCGCTTATTGTGTCTTTCGCTTCTTGTGAAGATGTCTAATACGCCTTATATTGGTTTCGCTGATGGTGCCTGTCGCACTACTCGCAACTTGTCCTCTGCGGCGTGGGTGATCTATGATCCTCATGGTGAGCTGATAGATCTTCAAGGTGTCTGTTTGGGTCGTACCACTAATAATGTCGCCAAATATTGTGCCGTAATTGAGCTCCTCACTGAAGCAATTAATCTCGTCATTCGGGCATTGGTGGTAAACCTGGATTCTCAACTTGTCGTCCTCCAGCTCAATAAGCATTATTCCGCCAGAGACCATCATATTCTAAGGTTGTATTTACGTGTAAGATTGTTAGAGAGGAATTTTGAGTTCATTACATATCAGCATATTCCACGACAATTAAACACATTATCTGATGCATTGGCTAATCATGTATTAGATAGACATTTGCGTAAGTTGTAAATAAAACATTATGCAAGCAAGCACATGAAAACACAATAATAAACCATAAACATATGTATATATATACGTGTGTGTCAAAATGTTTGCGCCCCGCGCATTACATAATCCAAAAAATAATACATGTCCAAAACTCATACAGCCGCTGACAACATGCTCCTCAAAAACGTGCAAAAAGAAAACCTAGGCATCTAATCACAGTGATGCTCATGATAGCATGTCACCGCTCGCACCAAACGTCTCAACAGACGATGGACGTGAGTAGATACTCCCACCGTGTGCCTCTGGTACGCTCTAGGCACGTCCGCCAATCTGGCATAATCTGAAATACCTCGAGTAAGTGCCTCAAGGTTCTGTACTAGATCGTCCTCACCCTCTACCTGAGGGTCCGCTGCAGGTTGTGCTCTCCGTACATTATGAGGCAAGTCAGCTGGTCGCTCTGCAGCAACATCTGTATACATATATAGACGCTGTAAGAGATAGGCATGTATTAACAAAAAAAAAACTTAAATACATAAAAACGTTAAAAAACAAAGAGTTCTTACCTAGCTCCTCGTCCCAGTCCTCTTCGACAGGCAGAGGGAGATCGGGATCTCCAGTGAAATCCGTGCCCGCATAGGGCCAGTCCTCGACGACAATCATCTGGTGACGGAGCCAGATAAAGAACTCGGGCCTCCACGACATCTGTTGGCCCCCTCCTCCTCTGGGCATGAGTTCTGCCCATCGATGCAACCTCGGTTCCCGTAACACTAGATCTGCCACTATACCCCCCTGTACCCGTAATATCGGCAGTCACTCCAGGAAGAAAGTCACCACGATAGATCCATATCCGAATTTTTTGTTCCCATCACGCTTACACTTGGTAAGCTGCCGTTGATGTTAGTTGTCACCGCCGTGGCCCAATCAAACAGTGTAGGCTGGAGACACTCAGTGGCCAACAACAAATGATTTTTGCTGGCCTCGTGGGGCGCCTGTACCCCAGCTGTCCAGGTGATAGTGAATAAAATCACTCGTAGCACTAGGTCGGGCACCATGTTAATATCTACTTTCTTACTGTTTGCTCCAAACTGTGCCCCGGGACAAACTCGTTCCATCACCTCCCCTATCTTCTCTCCAGAAGGCTGACTACCAGTCAAGATGGGCAGTGCACCTCGCCGCGATAGTCCAGTCATAAAGTAGACATCAGAAACATCTAACTCCAATGTCTGGTCTTTCAGGCGAAATACCTGATCCTCTGTATCCCAAGCATCCACGATGAATCGTAGTATCTCAGGTTGTGCACGTAAATATGAGGTGTGGAAGAATTTCTTCAAGCCACAGTCTCTCAGAGCATTCATACAATCATCATCCTCCATTGCCATGGCATCCAGGGCATTATGCTCCCGCTCTTTCCATTCTAGAACCATTCTGACAAAACCCTGCAACCGCAAAGGTGAAATTTCCATCATTAGATCATTGATGAAACCTAAACTGGAAAAAAAATTGCAAATTTAACGGTCAAATTTATAGCAAATTGAGATCGCGCGGTTGGCGCAACTGTTCCTAAAACAGTCGCGCCAAGGGCACAATCCCTTTAAGGAAAAAACACCATTGGCGCGATCCCGCGCGGGAAACTCGCGCCAATGGCGCAACCCTATGAATTTGCAAATCCCCTTGCAGGGAACTGAATTATGGATAAAAATCTAAAAAAATGGAATGAAAATAGAGCTAAGGATGAGGCCTCTTACCTGTTGCAGACGGCGGCTCGAATGATCTCCTGGATTGATCGCAATCAGCAATTGAAATTTGCACCAAAAACCCTTCAATAGTAAACTCACAAGGTAAAAAGTGAAAAGTAAGTTTATTTTTTACCATTTCACTATTTATAGCATTTTTTGACCTAAAAATACATTAGAAAAGATATTTTTGAGTATTTTTGGGATATTTTCATGTCGAAGTGGGTTTTACGTTGTTTTTGTATGATGACAGGGGTTGGTGCAACTCAACGCAATCAAACGAGCTCTTTTCAACTTTTTCAAGCTCGGTAAAACACGAGAAAATGTTACTTTACGGTCTGCTTTCAGCTCTTTTCCTGACCTTTTAAAGAGGAAAAGATTGCCGAGTTATTCCTCTTGGCTCGTAAAACGTTACTAAGGGGCGGTCGTTTTAAGTTCTTTTGTCGACCGTTAAAACATGAAAAGATTACCAGGTTTTTGTCGTTTCAAACTCGTTAATGGTTACGAAACGACGTGGTTTTGATCATTTTTTTACTTTTTCAGGTCGAAATCACTATTTATGAAAAGTACTCCTCGATCATAATGGTTGGGCAGTTCTTTCGGGCATTATTTTATACTTTTTGGGCCCGAGAGAAACAACTCTACGAAAAAGGATACCCCTGGAGTTTCCTTTTCTGTTGTCTTTTCAAACTCTCTAAACATGAAAAGACGCCGAGTTCTTCCTTTGTCAGACTCGTTAAAACTTGATGACATCGGATTTTGTCGAAATGACGCACCACAAGCATATGCTATCCCCATCAAGCTTGTTAAAATAATTGGGGTACTCACCAGAAATGGTGGGGGAAAAGAAAATTTTGGGAACCATAATTATTGTCGCGTCGGCAGTATGTCGCTCTTGAACATGGCACTTCTCTGCTTTCATGTCGGGGTGGGGATATCTCATCTCATTTTTCACTTGCCTCCGTGGGTTTGGGTAATCCTATTTGACCTCTCATCTGCTCATTGCCTCGTCATCATGACCTCTGATCCATCAATGTCAAATACTGCCAATTCCACTATCGTGCCGCCAATATGTTCAAGAGAAGTTGACCTCTGAAAAGAAACAACCTCTGTTTGATAGTTCATACAATCTTAATTCACAACATTATCTCTCTGTCTCATGTCGATGATGTGGGAAACACTATGGCCCACCTTCGATGAAGATCACTTCCTGTCGACTTCAGCTCATTATCCAGGAAAGTGACCTAGAGACTCCCTTCCGGTACCTTGGAGCCTGCATGCCTCAATGGCAGGTTCTTCGTGTTCAACTCGAGGTTTTCATCATTGGCCTCTGATCGAATGAATCTACGAGTGTTCGAAACCGGCTCATTTATTTGATGTTTGAGAGACATAAACATTTAAAAAAAAAAATATTGTATTTGTATGATATTATATTGTATATTAAACTATATTTGTTTATAAAAAAAATATGTGATTTTTTCCTTAAATTATTAAATTTTGAATTTATTGTACTCTCATTTTTGTATCCTATGTTATATGTATTTTGAATTAATTTGAATACAAGTGTATGATTTGTGTATTTTAAAATAATAAAAATACATTGAAATTTGATGTTTTGGGGAGTGACTTGTAAAAAAATAAACTGCATTTGATTGCATCACATTTAATTATATAGTGTTAAATTTCATATTTTAAGCTTACCCCATAGTTTCCTATCTTTCATGAAATGTTTAGATATAATAAATTAACACTTTGGGTTTTACAATAGTTTAAATTACTGTAAGTACTTGGAGATTTTATGTTTGAGAGGCATGAACATTTAAAAAATTTGTATTTTGTTTGTATGATATTATAAGTTTATATTGTATATTTCACTGTATTTTTTTATAATAAAAGAAGTGTGAATTTTTATTGAAATGTTTAAATTTTTAATTAATTATGGTGTGAGTTTTGTATGCCATTTTATATGTATTTTGAATTAATTTGAATACATGTGTGTACAATTTGTGTAGTTTAAAATAATTTAAATACATTGAAATTTGATGTGTAGGGGAGTGACTTGTAAAAAAATTTAAAA
>APFE030039162.1:0-23564 GCA_000404065.3 Pinus taeda | reverse complement strand
TAACAATAGTGGGCTTCTATGGGGCACAATAGTAACAATATGGGCACTACATGGGTACATCAATATAATAAGGGGGTTGTACTAATAACAAGAAGGGGTGACACTAGTAGTATAGGGGCCTAACATAGCAGAGAGACAACGTACTCCACAAAGAGGCTGACACAATGCAGAAAGGCAGCGCAAAGCTTCTGAGGGAGATCCATATTTGTCGAGGAGAAGTTGAGATTCAGAGGCAGGAGCCAGAGTGGGGGACCAGAGGCCAGAAGATCAAGTTTCTAGAGCAGCAACTGATCAACAGAGTGAGAGAGACGTTGGCCCCAGCAAGCTGATGCAGAGGCAACACAGAGGCAGTGAAGGGTAACTCATCTTGAGCTAAGGTTAGTGTCGCATCACCAGTGGAAGTGAGATTTTTCTCACTACACTTCTGTCAGTGATTTTCTCTGTATGGAAAGCTAGATTTAAGCTTCCATAGATTTCTACTCAGATTTACTATTGCATAATAATAAAACCCTCAGCTGTTGCACCTGTTTTCCCAAGTTGGGTTTTTACGAGGACATTGGTCAAAAAATAACAGTGTTTATTGTGTGTGTGCATCTATTCTTCCAGTGTTTTATTTCTTCCGCAGTATTTATTTTGTGAAGGCTGTAGTGTATTAGTTTCGATATTTTCCATAGGAAACTGCAAATAATTTGTTCAATTAATTTAACAAATAGAAGAAATTTAATCAGTTGTTGCAATAGGATTCAGGGTCACTGAATTTTCACATTGTATCAGAGCACAGATAGAAGTCGGAGAGCTTAGTAGTAGCAAAGGAGATGGATGTTCGAATTTCTGTGTAGGCAATAGTTCAAAACCCTTAGAGGCAGCGCAGTCCCTTAGGCCAGGAGGGTCAAGTTTTTAAGGAAAGATCTATTTCTCTGAAAGAGTCGACAAAGAAATTATATCTTCCAAATCAGAGCTTACCAGAGGCAGAGGGAGCCACAGTATTTTCCCTGTAGAGAAAATCTTTAGCTGGGATGCAAATTTTGCAGCAATTTGCTAGTGCACAATAGCGTCAAGAGGAAGGAAGAGCACACATCGAGGGAATTCATTTCTTAGGGGACTTCTAGCACAGAAGTTCAAATTTTCCTAGCAGAGCAGCAGTAGTTGTGTGCAGAGTTTCTCACTCTAGAAGGGAGTGCAAATAGCTGGGAAGTAGCTGCATAGAGGAGAAGAGGAGGAATTCGACATTTTGGAGAGATGACATCAACAGGGTTGAGAGATCAAGATCAGTTGGAGGGAGCCTCCAACTATGTGATCTGGAAGGCTAGAATTTCCTGCCTTGTAGATGAACATGGTCTCAAAACTTACATCGATAGTGTGGTAGTTGTACCTGCATATGCATATCTGCTTAAGAATTACAAGGAGATGGCGAAAGCAAAGAAGTTGATTCTCGATGGGGTTTAAGATCACATGATATCTCACATAGTTGGCAAAGATATTGCCCGACAGATGTGGGAGGCACTTGCTACACTATAAGAGGGATCTTCCGAGCAACGAAAGATGTATCTTGAGGAGAATATGAGATGCACAAGGATGCAAAAAGGGGAGCATATAGACCCCTTCCTTACTAGGCTTCAGGATGTCCACGACCATCTGTATTTAGTAGGGTCAGTGCCCCAGTCTAGATATTTGGTACGGTTAGCTTTGAACAATGTTTTTGAAGAATGGAAAGTTTTTGTCCAGAGTATCCTAGGCAGAGAAAAACTGCTAGACTAGGGTTGTATGTGGGCTGATTTGCAGCAGCAGGAGATGAGACGAGATCTGGTGAATAGTACCATCAGTGGTAGCAACAGTAGTGGTGGGATGAAGCAAGTAAAGGAGGAGGAAAATGTGGCCCTCGAATCAAAGGGGAAGCAGGAGCAGTGCAAGAGGAAGAAAGACATTTCCGAGGTGAAATGCTTCAGATGTAGTGAGCATGGCCACTACAACACTCAATGTCCTCTTAGAAAGAAGGACAAGGAGGAGAAGCAGGATCAACAGGCTACATCCACAAAGATCAACAGGTTGTCCTCCAGATTGGAGGAAGAGTTTTCCATGATCACCGAGAGACCTCCAAGGGAGAGGTGGGGTGATTTGGTTTTGTAGCCCCAAAGAGCTACAGGATGGGTTGGATTCTTGAGGAAGTCCACCTCATAAATTAATACCTTGTTACGGGAGCCCATTGTATGTAGTAGCAGGATGGATTAGTGGAAGTTGGTGCAATTAGGTGCCAGAGTGACATATGTAGTAGCTAGTAGCAGGTTAGATACTGAGCAACGTAGAGAAGAGTTGGCAGCAGTGCAGATGGCACAACGCAGAATTAGTAGCAGCGCAGAGGCTTGAGTGACAGCGCAGAGTCTAGCAATAGTCAGGACTCAGGTGACAAATTCATCATTTTGACCACAATTGGTTCAGTGTTTTGGATGCTTTTTCATAGCAGTTGTTGCAGTTGCAGCAACAATAGATG
Organism: Pinus taeda; assembly: GCA_000404065.3. Classification (NCBI taxonomy): domain Eukaryota; kingdom Viridiplantae; phylum Streptophyta; class Pinopsida; order Pinales; family Pinaceae; genus Pinus; species Pinus taeda. Next base: position 21,076 of record APFE030039162.1, on the reverse strand, counting down.
GAGAGGGAGTTGCAGTGCAGATGCAGTGTTGGTAGTAGTTCAGTGGAGCAGGCAGCAAAACGGATGCAGAGTTTATCAAAGTTGCGCAGTAGTCACTGGGTAGCAGCAGCCAAACATCAACAACATAATAGGAGGTGGTGCAAAGACAAGGTGTTGCTTTAGTGGGTTGCAACACTAGAACACATTGGAGTGTTGATTGTTGTAGCATTGAATGTGTTGTAGCCACAAAATTTTGTGGAGAGGCTAGAATACATGTGTTCTCCAAAATCTAGAAATCGTTTCTGGAAATTCCACCTAGAGACGACTTAATTCATATAATTAATTATTTTTAATGGTTTCTAAGTCTAAACTTACGAAATCTGGTTAATTAAACAATATTAATTAAGTCATGGTGAAAATATTCTAGAAGAAGACATGGATCGATTTCTAGTTAATCTTAGCCATCGATTATGTTTTAATCTTGGTCATTGAAGCCTCAAATTCAAAAAGAAATTATAAGAAGAAATTCAATGGGGGTTGGAGAACACACTTGGAGCTGCTAGGAAATCGAACTCCAAAGTAGCACTGTGAGTTTCCGGAGGTGATTAAGTAGTTTTGAAGCAGTGAGAGAGGGGTAGGGATAGTAAGGCCCGAAGGAATTTTTTCCAGTCCGGTGAGTGCATAAGAAAGAGACAGAAAGGCTGATGCAGTGTAGAGGGGCAGTGCAGAGCTTTAGAGGGAGATTCTTATTTGCTGAGGAGAAGTCGAGATTCAGAGGCAGGAGCCAGAGTGGGAGCCTGAAGGCCAGAAGATTGAGTTTCCAGAGCAGCAGTTGATCAACAGAGTGAGAGAGACGCTGGTCCCAGCAGGTTGACGCAAATCTGCATAGGTTGAGACAGAGACAGCAAGGGGCAGCTCATCTTGAGCTAAGGTCAGTGTTGGATCACCGGTGAAGTGAGATTTTTCTCAGTAGACTTCTATCAGTGATTTTCCTTGTATGGAGAAAGCTAGATTTAAGCTTCCATAGATTTATACTCAGATTTACTACTGCATAATAATAAAACCCTCTCTTGTTGCACCAATTTTCCCAAGTTGGGTTTTTCCAGGGACATTGGTCCAAAAATTTCAATGTTTATTGTGTGTGTGCATCTATTCTTCTAGTGTTTTATTTCTTTCGCAGTATTTATTTTGTGAAGGCTGTAGTGCATTAGTTTCGATATTTTCTGTAGGAAACTGCAAATAATTTGTTCAGTTAATTTAACAAATAGAAGAAATTTAATCAGTTGTTGCAGTAGGAATCAGGGTCATCGAATTTTCACACTGTATGTGGACCCACTGGACACATGTGGACCTGGATGGGAAAAGTGATAAATGGGGTTAAAATGAGTGGAGGGGAATGATGTATATGGTGTCAGGAAACGGGACCACGCAACCAAAATCGGGATTTCTCATGTAGTGTGAGCCCTAAAGCTAATGGCCAGTCAAGGAGATCCCATGGGACTAGGATATAAGTCTAACTATCGAATCCTATAGAGGAGACAAGAGTACAAACCTTGCCCACTCTTTCCGCCAAATCCCCCTGCCAATCCATGCCCAAAAGTTTCCATGATAAGTAAACAAACTTACTCAACTAAACTAATGAAAAGTCATGCCTTTAGGGTTGGGAGGCCCACCTTCAAACATATAATCATAATATATGGGTGAGTGACCACAAGGTTGGCTTAGGTGGTGGAGAAAATGGCACATCGTGCTATCTGGTGGCTTCGAAGAGAAGCTAGCTGCTGGATTAGGACCATCTTGGAGAATTTTTTTCTCCTAAGGATATCACCCACAAAGTGGTGGGTAATATCTGGCTCCAATTGGGACATGATCTCTCTAGAGAGTGCACAAATGTACTCGAATGGGGAGATAACTCTAGCAATCTATTAGGTCTGTAGACCTGTCGCATGCACATATCACAAATCAAACACACAGGGCAACATGATTTCACGACATCTCATGATCGAACACGGTTAGTATTAGGCCATAAAATCAGTAGGATTTTTTTAATTCTAAATGTAATTTTAATCAAAATGCAACTAATCTATCATGATAATATCATATGATGTTAATTCTAATGAGAAAATCAGCATGCAATGCACCCTACCTAATATGCGTATTACATCTTACAAGTACTAAGTGTAATCATAGAGCCAACGCAACCATGACATCACTAGATCAATATAAAAAAATTTTCCCAATGATTACTTATGTAGGAAATCCAAGAGCAAGGATAGGAACAATCATATGGAGGGTCACTAGGGTGGGAGGTGCGAAATCAGAATGCCCATGCATGGAGGATCACGGGAGAAGAGGGAACAAAGGGATGTAATCTACTCCACAAGATCCTCTCTAACCAAAAGATAGAGATGTCGACAATCAGGCTCATAAACTTTTGATGGATGAAAACCTTAGGCATATTACTTTCATCATGGTCCTTATCATTTATGTCATGCTTTATGGCCACTATAGGGTCATGATTAGTAGGAGACAGAGACTGAATGATGGAGAAACACAAGAAAGTCAGCCATGATGATCACACATAGGAGGCATGGAGGATTCCTCATTATTAGTGATAATGTAAGAAGGGTTGAGGAAAGGGTCCACACGAGACTTAACTACAACCCCAGGATTGTGAGGAAAGAGAAGGGTCCCATCGATGTCAAAGATAGGGTCGAAACAATTTCCACAGACCTCCATTTTCCTTCTTTAATATGGAAGTAATCATCAATGTTCGAAGGGGCTATGGGATCACCTTCTCCAAGGTTTTCAAAGGGTAGATCATCAGAGATAGTATGCTTGGGAAATATAGGGTTAACCCTAACTTCACTTTCTACAAACTCACCCTCTCTATCACACACGCTTTCAGAATTATCATCATCCCATCTTTCGTCATGTGGACACAGGGAGGACCCCCTTTTATGCTCATTATCTAGATTCCCAAGGTCATGATGGTGTTCAATGAAGGCTTCCTTTTGAATGTTTAAGGCAAGGCATACTTGAAAATGTCTAAGGAAGCCATCAACGAATTCCTCAATGGATGAGATGCTCCTAGGTTCGTGATTTTGCAACCATTAGTTATGACCACAGAGAGATCTCATGAACAACAACATACAAACATCTTGGTGGACCACTTTCTCCTTTGAAGCATGTGCATTAAATATTTCAACATGAGCCATTGTGGAGAATGGATCACCATGAAACACGGGCACCACACGTACCATCCTTTCTACGACATGATTAGGGTGCCCAGGGATGCTAGTGACGTCCAAAGCGGGAAAATCATCAAAGAAAGACATCTTATTGAGATATACATGTAAATTATGTAAGAGTTGCCAGGGTGAACTTGAAATGCCTTCAGAGATGCTTGCTTCAGCCTAAAAGCATTGACTTTGAAGTTTGATGAAGAACTAGGGCTTTGTTCTTCCAATGGAGTCGCCAAAAGGATATATTAGTAATGTTGTATGGGAATGAGACACGTCTCGTGTCCCTGGAAACAACGCCAAAATGTTACTGTCCAAACTAGCAGGGATCCTAGGAGGGAATCCTATAGAGAAACTACTAGGTCAAAGGGAAACAATGGAGCAATAGTGTAATATTCCTAACCCGGAATAACCCTCAAAACCCCAGCAAAACTCCAACCAAATACGTGCAAATGATATAGTAACCCAGAAGTGATAAATAACAGTGAAACAACATATAATGACATAAACCGGAAATATGAGTAGATACACAAGAAATGCAGCAAGAAAGGCTAAACCATTTTATTATACTAAGCAATAAAATAAGTACAAGAGGTGATCAGACATATGGCACCTCAACTTGCACAAGGCAAGTGAAGAAATACTCTTAGAATGACAAGAATTGCCTCTCTGCATGGATGTTGTTGCTGTGCTGCTGCTGCTACTAGAAAACAAATGATGATTTGGGGCTGCTCCCCTCCTCGGAAAAAGTTGAAACTTTGGATTCCAGCTCTACTCAAGAAACCCATAAAAACCCAGAAAGCTTTCCTGGAATGGCCGACCTCCGGAAAACACCCTCTTGGGGTTCTGCGCAGTTCCTTAATGCCCTACCCTGCCACTCAAGAAAACCCCTCTAAACTCTGCCTGAAACACTGCCAAAAATCCTGCCAAGATCCTCCAATGAGACAAGAGTTGGACCCCTGCTCTATCTCCCAGCACAAATCCACCTGCAAACCCCAATCCATCACTGCAACCAAAAAGAACTGCGTCCCTCTCCAAGTGTTGCGTAGTCCTCCAAAACGCTGATGAAACTGTTGTTGATATGATAGTAAAACCACTACTGAAATACCGATGGAAATACCTTGCTCGAGCAGGCACTCGAAGTCCCCCGGGGCTAAGGGTAAGATCTTCGAACGGAGACACTCAATGCACTAAACAGTGCTGCAGACCAGCTAAATAGCTAGCGTGCTCAGAAGTCAAAACGACTAGCTCAAAAAACACATAATTGAATGATCCAAAATGAGGGGGCTCCTATCTATTTTATAGTCTCTGGCTCTCACAATCCCTAGGCTCACCTCCTCTTGCGTGATTCCCCCTCTTGCCATGTGTTATTTTCCTCCTGTGCAGTTCCTCCATGTGTCTGTGTGGGCTCCATTTCTGCGTCCCCCTTTGGCCCCCTTGGCTCCCCTTTAAGTCACAACGTTTTGCTACCTAGGAAGTGAGTTTTTATTCTAAAGTGAGTTATGTTCCCCCTTCCTCACTTTTTTATTTACAAATAACTATAGAAGGCAAAAATTGAACTAAATCAAATATCCCAATTAGCCATAGCTAATTAGGAATATTACAGTCTCCCCTGGCAAAATGTTGCTTGTCCTCAAGCAACTGAAGTGATGGATGATATAAGATCTTCTCACCCTCCCAAGTGGCATCTTCATCCGGCAAATTCTTCCACCTCACCAAGAATTCCCGCACTATCCTGCTCCGCAGCTACATCTCCCTAGTGTCAATGATAGCCTCCAGCTGCAATACCAAATGCCCCTCATCATCCATGGGTGGTAGCTCATTTGTCACTGTCACTTGCTGCCCCAATGCCTTCTTCAGGCATGATACATGAAAAATGTTATGAATCTTGCTGCCTTGGGGCAGCTCCAACTCATACGAAACCTATGCAATCCTGCGTATCACCCTGTATGGCCCATAAAAGCGGGGCTTGAGCTTCTCAACCCCCTTTTGCTTCAGTGATGATTGTTGGTATGGCTATAATCGTAGGTAAACCATGTCCCCTACCTCGAACTGCCTCTCGACCCAACCCCTATTGGCATACAACTTCTGTTGCTTTTGCGCTGTAGCCATGTTATCCTTGAGAGCTCGGAGGATATCCTGACTCTCTTGGATCCAAATCTTGGCTCTAGGAGCCCTGCTATCACCAAACATCCCGTCGAAAAAAGATAAAGGATGATACCCATATAAGGCATAGAATGGTGACATACCAATGGACATGGATGTGAAGTATTGTAGCAGTATTCCCCCAGATGCAGCCACTTCAACCATGCTTGTTGCTGCCCACTGACATAGTTACGCAAGTAGCCCTCCAGCCACTTGTTAACTATCTTCGTCTGCTCATCCGTCTGTGGGTGATAGCTAGTACTCGGTGTCAACTCCGTCCCCACCAATCGGAAAAGCTCCTGCCAAAACCCGCTCATGAAACGGCTGTCCCTGTCACTGACGATGGTCTTAGGAAGACCATGTAGCCTGAAGATCTCCCTGAAGAACAGCTCGGCCACTTGCGCTGCTGTATAGTGTGCGGATATGGCAAAGAAATGTGCGTACTTCGCCAGTCGATCAACGACAACAAAGATACAATCCTTGCCCTGTACCTTCGGCAACCCTGTGATGAAGTCCATCGAAATGCTCTCTCATTTCCCCTCCGGAATGGGAAGAGGCTGTAATAAACCCACGGGATGGCTCATCTCTCCCTTGTTCCTCTGGCAAACATCACACTCCCGGATGTGTTGGAGCACGTCCTCCTTGAGGCCCTTCCATGAGAACCTCTCTCTAATGGCCCTGTAGGTTTTGGTAAACCCCTGATGTCCTGCCAAAGGTGAATCATGTGATGCCTGGAGTACCTTCTTCTTGAGCTGAGACCCCTCAGTCAAGAAGATCATGTCCCTGTAATAGATGATCTCATCGACCACCCTGTACCTGTCATCTGCCACCTGCCCATCTAGAAACTCACATGCAAACCTGTCCTTCGAGTACTCTAGTAAGAGTCGAGCCCTCCAATTTGTATCCAAGCTCATAAGAGACAACGTGGCAGTCTATGTGAATGGGCATCTGCTACCACGTTGTTCTTACCCTTGACATACTCAATGTCAAAGTCATATGCTTGGATTTTACTGATCCACTTCTGCTACCTCTCTTGTAGCTGCTTCTGCTCCAGAAAGAACTTGAGGCTGTTGTGATCAGTCCTCACCCTGAACCTGTTGCCTACCAAATACTGCCTGTACTTAGCCATTGCATGCATGATGGCCAGTATCTCCTTGTCGTATATGGAATACAACCTCTTGTGCGAAAGGAGATTCCGGCTCTCAAATGCTATAGGGTGACCTCCCTACATCAATACTGCGTCGATCCCCTCTCCCAACACATCACACTCCAAGACAAATGGCTGCCTAAAATCTGGCAATGCAAGCACTGGGTAGCTGCTCATAACCTCCTTGAGCCTTTCAAAGGCTCGCTGCGCTGTATCTGACCCACTGAATGCCCCCTTCTTCATCAAATCTGTCAGGGGTGCAGCAAGCTGTGAGAAAACTTTGACGAACTTCCGGTAGTAAGTGCAAATGCCAATGAATCCTCGAAGTTCCATCACGTTTCTTGGCTCCGACCATTCCCTGATGGCCTTGATCATTCCCTGATGGCCTTGATCTTCTCCTCGTGGAACCTCACTCCGTCCACCCCTATGATGTGTCCTAGATACAACATCTCTGTCAATCGAAACTCACACTTGGAGAGTTTGACATAGAACTGCTACTCCTGTAAGATACGCAATATTGTCTCAATGTGCTGGAGATGCTCCTCCCAAGTCCTGCTGTAAATGAGAATATCGTCGAAGAGTACCAACACAAACTTCCTCAAATGACTACAGAAGATGTGATTCATGTAGGACTGAAATGTAGTTGGGGCATTGGTTAGCCAAAAAGGCATCACCAAGAACTCGAAGTGCCCATAGTGACACCTGAAGACGGTCTTGGGAATATCCTGCTCCCTCATGCGAATCTGATGGTACCCAAATCTCAAATCAATTTTTGAGAAGAATTGTGCTCCCCTGAACTCGTCCATCAACTCATCAATCCTGGGTATGGGGTACCTGTTCTTCAGGGTCTTCTTGTTCAGGGCCCTGTAGTCAATGCACATCCTCAATGTACCATCCTTCTTCTTCACCAACACCACAGAAGAAGCAAAAGGACTCGTGCTCGGACGAATGTGCCCAAATGCCAGCAACTCTTGGATAGCCCGCTCAATCTCGTCCCGATAGGCCTTGGGGTGCCTATAGGGGGTGGTGATCACTGCCTGGATATCCTGCTCAAGCTCAATAGTGTGCTTAAACCCCCGATCCGGTGGCTGTCGTGGTGGAATCTCTCCAAACACTATGGCATACTGATCAAGGATGTACCGTTTGCCCTGTAGTCCCTGCCTCTGATGCACGTACCTCCACTGCCCACTCTATGTCTCCCTTCCGGAAGACTGCCTCCATCCGATGAGACGACACAGTCTGAGGCGGATATGTGTGCTTCCCTCGTATCTTCTCATGCCTCCCGGTCTTCTCATCATCCCACTGCATCTCTAGGGTCTTCCAATCCGTCGTGACCTTCCCTAGAGTAATAAGCCACTAGACACCCAGTATCATGTTGGTGTCTGAAATATCGACCATGAAGAAGTGGTCAGTCAATGTGTAGGTGCCCATCGTCACCAAAAGCTCTAGAACATAATGAGCACACGTCATGGTCTGATCTCCTGGGACCAATACTGAAAACCCATCGAAGATCTCTGCCTGAATACCTCTCCGCTCAACGATCTGTGCATCGATGAAGTTGTGGGTTGCCCCACTATCAACCAAAACTGATATGCGCTGGCAATGTACTGTCCCTCGTACGCGTAACGTCAGATACTTGGGAACTCCCCGCAACGCTGCAAGGGGCCCTCCAGTGGGTGCAAAAGATGCACCACCTGATTCTGGTGGTGGAGGTGGCAAAGGTCCTTGTATGGTATGGCTATCTCCTGCCTCCACATCCTCCTCGTCATCCTATTCTCCACTGCTCTCGGAGAAGACCTCAATAAAATGTGCTTTGCCAGCAACACATCTATGTCCTAGTCCCATGGCTCTTGACAGGTGAAGCACAACCACTTTTTCTTCAGCTCCCGCCTAGCATCATCGTCAAGCTATACTCGTCCTGGATTCCCCTTTGGAGGAGGAATCCTCACATCCTTCCCCTTAGACTGAAAAGTCTGTCTCTAGGGATAAGATGTCTGGGTCCTGGGTAAGACATCCTGTAAGTCTCGGGTCCTGCTAATGGCATCCTGGAGTTTCGCTGGTCTAGTGGATCGAACTAAACCCCGAAGTGGCTTTGCTAACCCCTCAACATACATATAGACCCTCCGTGCGTGGATAGGTCTGGCACCATCATGGAGACCCTCAAGAAATCTTCAATGTAGGTCTCTGGGCTCCCTGTCTGCTTGAGCCTCGTCGGCTCAACAAAATGTTGCTCTAGATCCCTCTGATCAAATTTCTCCATCAGTGTCCTGGTAAACTCGGCATATGTCGTCACTGTGGAGTGCCCTGGTGTAACCATCCCATGAAACCACCAATCCTGGGCCTTGCCATCCAAATGCAATGTTGCCACCTTGACTTGCAGCCTGTGGGAGCCAATTTGGAGGCTTGTTTGAGTGACCATAAGCCTTCATCGCTGCAGATTCCACAGTGATTGGATTGGGTTCCATTGATCTAATTGGAGGGTAGTGTGTTGGCTACCCAAAGTAGCCCTATAGCAGGATATAAGAAGGACAGTGTTAGGTGCATGAATGGGTGAAGTTTGCAGTCTTATGAGTAGCTCTTTAATGGATGAAAGAGGCCACTAGAAGGCAGATTAGAGCTCGGGAATTCACCAACCTAGAGAGCAGATTTATGAGCCTATGTACAAGCAGCAGAAGTGACATGCAATAGTGTTAGGTGGCAGCCCACCTAAAGTCTCTATGCGTAGTCGCCTTGATGGACTAGGGTACTACTAGTGAGTAGTATGGAAGTGAAGGATCGATAGGATTATGTTGATTTGGGGTAGCATCGGATGTACTCTAGCCATGCAAATTGGTGTAGAGGCTAAAGCACATGCTATCTCCAAGACCTAGAAATGGTTTGGGTAGATTCTAACCGATTTGGGAGATATTAAAATAATTAATATTTTTAATGGAGTTCCCAAGTCTAAATTTAGGAAAAATAAAATATTAATGGGTTTTAATATAAAATTAGGTTAGAAGGTTCCAAAAGTCATGGATCAAGTCAAATCTAATCTTAGTCGTTGATTAGAGATTTAATCTCAGTTGTTGGAGGACCAACAGGAAAAGTATAAGAAGAGGCTTGAGGGTCAGTTGGAGAACACACTGAGAGAGAGCCGTCAATTCGATTTTTGGAGCGGGGTTAGCTGGGAAATTCGAATTAGTGGTCTGGAGAGTAGCAGGAGGAAGCAAGTACGGAACAGAGTCGAGAACAGCACCAGGGGAATAGCGAAGAGGTTGGAGAGGTAGACACAGAGCCTCTCAGACAGACGCAAAGATTGTAGACTGCGCAGTCACTGGAGGGCCTGCGTGGGTGACGCAGAGAGGCCCAATGCTGATGCAGAGAGGCAGGGGCTAATGCAGAGGGTCTGGGAGCAACGCAGAGGTCATCCAGGCTGACGTTGAGACTGGGGGAAGCGCTGAAGAATTTTCCCTCTGTTGGGTAAGCTAGTTTGGCACCTAGTTGTACTAAAGAATTGTTTACTAATAAAATCCTCCCTTGCTGCATCGGTTTTCCCACATTGGGTTTTTCCGGGGACTAATTGTCCAAAATATTTGTGTTGATGTGTTAATTCTTGTGCATGTGTTTGTTTCTGTATTATGATGTGATATCTGCAGCATAATTTATTTTAATGTTTACTGAAGGATTTTTTTAAATAACTTATCGGGAAATAAGTAGGTAAAATTAATCAGTTGTTCCAGTGATAGAATTTTCACATGGTATCAGAGCAAGTAATCAGAGACAGGAAGGGAAAATCAATTATGGGTCAAGACCATGATGCATAGGCATCTACGTCAGGAGACTGCACAGATTTTCAGAAAATTGCACAAGGGAAAGTGATTTCGATTTCTCTATGTTGGTTTCCAAGCTGGAAGAAGAAGTGTCTTGTGTGACTAGCTCTGCATCATCAGAGGTATGGTATATAGATAGTGGGGCCTCTTGGCATATGACAGGAATCTGAGAATGTTTCTCAGATTATCGAGAGGAGAAGATGAACTTTTAGATCACCATGGGGAACAAGGCAAAATGTACTCTAGTAGGGAGGGGTACCATAGTTTTTCAAACAGAAATGGGAGAGTGGTTCTGTGCTACCAATGTGCTGCATGTACCAGGATTGGGGATGAACTTACTTTCGATGTCGCAACTTCAAGACAAAGGCTATGACATTTTATTCACCAAGGAGAAAGTATACGTCAAACACCCGAGCTAGAAAAGGAAAGCGCAAATCAGGATCAAAAGTAACAGGTTGTACATACTACAACTAGAATCACCAATAACACTAATAGGTAGTGATGGAGATAAGGATTTGAATGAACTATGGCACAAAAGAATGGGACATTTGCACTATGGGGCTCTAAGAATCCTTAGGAGAACTGTAATAGGAGTTTCGGATCTTAGTACAGAACGAGATGATGTACGCAAAGGATGTGCTCTAGGAAAGTATGCCAAGGCAACATTTCCTAGAAGTAAAAACAGGGCCAAGAGTGTATTAAGATTGATACACTCAGATATCTGCAGACCCATGTCCACTAAAGCTCTTAATGGTTCCGAGTACTTCCTTACCTTCATTGATGACCACTCAAGGAAAACTTGGATTTATTTTCTCAAAACCAAGGACGAGGTTTTCTGTCGATTCAAAGAGTTTAAGGCTCTGGTGGAGAATTTGACTGGGAAGAAAATAAAAGTTTTGTGCTCAAATAATGCCGGACAGTATGTCGATAAGGACTTCACTGATTTTTGCGCTAAGAAGGGCATCAGAAGAGAGTGGACAACTCCGTATAATCCAGAGCAGAATGGAGTAGCAAAAAAAAAGAACAGGACTATTGTAGAAGTAGCTAGGGCCATTATGTATGATCAGGATATGCCAAAATTCCTGTGGGTAGAAGCATGCAACACAACAGTCTATGTTCAGAATAGAACTCCTCATCGGGTATTGGACAAGATTACTCCAGAGAAAGTTTTCACAGGGAAGACGCCTGAAGTTAGGCATTTCAGGATATTTGGGAGCTCAGCATATTGCCGCATACCCGAGGAAAAGAAGAAGAAGCTGGATCAAACTACAAAAAAAGGATATCTAGTGGAATATAATGAGAACGCTAAGGGATACAAAATCTATCTTCTAGGGAGTAGGAAGGTAGTAGTTCGACGAGATGTGAAGTTCATGGAAGATAGGGCTTTCAAAAAATCTCGAGAAATGCCTTCCGAGGAGCAATCAAAATAGGAGCAGTTGGTCAAACCTCTTCAACCAACGGAAGAAATGAACTCTTCCTCGAGTCAGGGAGAATCACAGGATGAGGAGGAGCTAACAAAAGCAGTTGTTGGCATATGAAGAACGAGCAGGGAACTTCGTCAGATTCTGCGAGATGTAGAGTTCATCGGTGCGCCAAGGAACAATAAGAGGGAGCGAAAACAACCAAATAGATATCAGGCATTAGTAGCTCAAGATTGGGAGCCTACCAATTTTCAGGTGGCAACTCAACATTAGGTTTGGCTGGATGCAATGGTAGAGGAGTACAACTCCATACTGGTGATGATGTTTGGGAGGTAGTGCCAAGGCCTCAAGACAGATCAGTGGTAGGTTCGACATGGATCTACAAGATCAAATACGCTGCAGACGTCAGTGTTGAGAAATACAAAGCCAAGTTTGTGGCTAAGTGGTATGCTCAGAAAGAAGGAATTGACTACGAAGAGACCTTTGCCCCAGTAGCCAGGTATACATCTATTAGAACTGTGATATCTCTTGTAGCACAGATGGGGTGGGAGACTCATCAGATGGATGTCAAAATGAAATATCTGAATGGTGTGATGGAAGAAGAGGTATACATTGAAAAACCAGAGGGCTTTGAGACACATGAGAAGAAGTCTCATGTATGCAAATTGAAGAAAGCCTTGTATGAACTGAAACAGGCACCTAGAGCGTGGTATGGACGAATCGATGGCTACTTCCAGGAAATGGCATTTGTCAAGAGTGACACAGATCCAAATCTCTATTATCTGGTTGTAGAGAATTAGCCTCTAATCTTAGTATTATATGTGGATGATCTCTTCCTGATAGGATCATCCAAGCTCATAGGGGACTGCAAGAAGAATCTAGCCACGAAGTTCTACATGAAGGATTTGGGACGAATGCATTATTTCCTGGGGTGTGAAGTTTGGCAGCAAAAGGGGGAGATCTTCCTTGGGCAAGGGAGATATGCTACAAAAATCTTGAAGAGATTTAGGATGGAGGACTGTAGACCCATGGCTACTCCAATGATAACCAATTGGAAGAAGATTGATGCATCAGAAGACAAAGATGTTGATCCCACCTTATACAGGCAGCTCATAGGGTCCTTGATGTATCTGGTCAATACCAGGCTAGACATTTGCTATGCCATCAACACCCTGAGTGAGTCCATGGTGGAGCTGAAGAGGGCGCACTGGGCAGCAGCCAAACATGTTCTTAGGTATTTACAAAGAACAGTGGATTATGGACTCTTGTACACCAGGAATAAGGAGATATCAGATTGAGTGGGTTTACTAATGGAGATTGGGTAAGAAGTTCAGTGGATCGGAAAAGTACCTCTGGGCACTGTTTCAACATTGGATCAGAATGACCTCCTAGTGCAGTAGGAAACAAAAATCCGTGGCTCTGAGCTCAGCTGAGGCAGAATACATGACCACAAGCACAACTTCATGCGAGGTCATATGGTTGAGAAAAATGCTTGTGAACCTATTCAGAAGAAAGATGGAGGCAACCAGGATCATGTGTGATAATCAGAGTTGCATCAAGCTCTCTGAGAATCTAGTGTTTCACGATCGGTCAAAGCATATTGATATCTGGTGTCACTTTGTTAGAGACTGTGTCCAATGAGGAGTTGTACAGTTGAGCTACACTCCTACAGAAGATTAGGTGGCAGACATCCTTACCAAGGCCCTTGGAAGAACCAAGTTTGATTATTTCAAGGAGAGTATGGAGATGATAAAGAATCCATTTCAGTAGCAGAAGTGGGTATGATGTTGCAGTGCAGTAGAAGTCAACAGTAGCACGATGCAACATGATGAGAAAGAGTTTGCAGTGCAAATGCAGTGTTGGGAAGATGGACCAGCAGCAGCACGAATGCAAAGGGAGCTGCAATACAAATGTAGCAGTGGTAGTGATAGAGCCATGGGCAGCAGTACAGGATGCAGCAGTGCAGAGGATCTTGAGTAGGGAGGCTTAGTATCAACATAGGTAACGATGTTGTATGATCAAAGTAATGCTCAGTGTGGAGTATTACTAGATCACAATCCTCGCTAATAGGGAGTGTTGATTTGGCGTCGCATCGGATGTGCTCTAGCCATGAAAATTAGTGGAGAGGCTAAAGCACATGAGATCTCCAAGACCCAGAATCGTTTAGGCAGATTCTAACCGGTTTGGGAGATATTAAAAGAATAATATTTTTAATGGAGTTCCTAAGTCTAAACTTAGGAAAAATAAAATATTAATGGGTATTAATATAAAACTAGGTTAGAAGGTTCCAAAAGTCATGGATCAAGCCAAATCTAATCTTATCCATTGATTAGAGATTTAATCTCGGCCGTTGGAGGACCAACAGGAAAAGTATAAGAAGAGGCTTAAGGGTTAGCTAGAGAACACACTAAGGGAGACCAGTCAGTTCAATTTTTGGAGCGGGGTTAGCTGAGAAATTCGAACTAGTGGTCTGGAGAGCAGCAAGAGGCAGCAAGTACGGAACAGAGAGACGGGAACAACACCAGGGAAACAACAAAGAGGTTGGAGAGGCAGACGTAGAGACTGCAAATTGTGCAGTCACTGGAGGGCCTATGTGGGTGATGCTGAGAGGCACAATGTTCACGCAGAGAGGCAGGGGTTGACGCAGAGGGTCTAAGAGCAACGCAGAGGTCATCTAGGCTGACGCTGAGACTGGGGGAAGTGCTAGAGAATTTTCTCTCTGTTGGGTAAGCCAGTTTGGCACCCAGTTGTACTGAAGAATTGCTGAATAATAAAATCCTACGTTGCTGCACCGATTTTCCTACATTGGGTTTTTCTGGGGTCCGATTGTCCAAAATATTTGTGTCGATGTGTTAATTCTTGTGCATGTGTTTGTTTCTGTATTATGATGTGATATCTGCAACAAAATTTATTTTAATGTTTACTGAAGGATTTTCATAAATAACTTATTGGGAAATAAGTAGGTAAAATAAATCAATTGTTACAGTGATAGAATTTTCACAGATTAGGTATGACATACAAGCTGCAGTAAAGATTGTAATTGTAACTTGTATACCATAGGCTGTTGTATTATTCAGATTTGGTTTAATATAACGAAGATTGGGGTTGTACATTATTGTACAATTTGTTAAAAACTATGTTTATTTGTGCATGTGTGATTTACTACTTTATATTTCCATTGTGCAAAGTAGTTTATGGTTGAGATTCTTGGTTTGGTAGCATCAATGATTTTAAGACTCTAACCTAGACCCAAGGTCATGGAAACTCAACATGGTATCAGAGCGTGTCTGAGATACTTTGGAAGTAAGTAAATCAGAGTTGCGCGCAACAAAGTATAGGGTAGGAGGGAATTGGCCACATTGTAAGTGAAGGGATCACTACAATGTCGAAGATGAAGACAGGTCTTCGGTATGAGGACAGGTTGGAAGGGTTGTCCAACTATACTCCTTGGAAGGAAAGGATCAATTTGGTCTTGCAGGTCAACAAGATCTGGGATTTTGTCAAGAAAGATCAAGAAGCCAACCGACCCTAAGGAGCTGGAAATATGGGATGATTTGGATGCAAGGGCAAGAATTATCATCATAGATGGTGTGAAGGATACCCTAATACCATTTGCCCGGGAAGAAAAATGCACATGAAATGTGGACGGATCTTCATGTGAAAATTCCTACACTGAAGGAACCCCTACTGCAACAAATTTGAATCTACTTCACTTACTTGATCTTTTAAATTACATTCATCAAGTTATTCTTCTGAATACTAAAGCAAATTACTTCTACAGCCTACACTAATTAAATATTTGATCTCATGAAATAGAAAACAGAGCAAAGAACAAGATACATAGGACACACTTATTTTTGGACACAATAGTCCCCAGAAAAAACCCAATGCGGGAAAACAGGTGCAACAATTATGAGGGTTTATTGTTATGCAGGAGAAATATCTGAGTACAAATATAGGATGTTCATCTAGCTATCCTTTATAGAGAAAATACTGGCGGAAAATCTGAGTGGGTTTTACCTCACTTCACCTGGTAGAATTTCGGCTGATCCGGCACAAGACTGGATAACCCTGGCTATTTCTGCACTGGCCCTGCGTCAGTTCTGTGTTACCTCTTTTGCCCCTTTGCATCAGCTCTCCCGGCTGTTCGGCAATTCCCGACAATTCTCGTTGTTCCAATAGTTCTAGATTATGCGTGACAAGTAGCTTTTCTGCTCTGCACAGGCCCTCTTGGCTCTGTGTTAGGATTGCGTGGGCCCAGACTGGCCCAACATCATCTCTCCCGGGTATTGCACTGCCACTGCAAGCTGTCTCAGCCTCTCTATTATGTATTCTCTGAAAAGTCCTCCCAGATTCTCTCTGCCCCTTAGCTACAAGATCTCCCCAATCAATTTCCCTCTGTGTGTGTTTCCAAATGAACCCCAAGCCTCCATTTTATACTTTTCCTGTTGAGTCTTCAACGGCCGAGATTAAGTCTCTAATTAATGGCTAACATTAAAGCATGACTTGATCCACCTTCTAGATCATTCTCACACATATTTTGATTAACACCCATTAATATTTTAATTTCCTTAAGTTTAGACTTAGGAACTCCATTAAAAATATTAATTATTTTAATAATATACAATCCAGGTGGAATTTCACCAAACAGTTTCTGGGTTCTTTAGAACACATGTGTCTTAGCGTCTCCACCAAATTTCAAAGCTAGAGCACTTCCGATGCTAACAAAAACTAACACTCCCTCTTAGCGAGGAAAGTGCTCTAGCAACAATGTCCCCCTGTATGTTGCTCTGTTTCTGAAGCACCTCCTTTCTGCACTATTGTTGCCACCAACACTGCGCTGATGCTGCTACAGTACTGCTACCCATGACACTGCCATGGCCACTACTGCATTTGTACTACAACATCCTCTCAAACGCTGCATCTGCTATGTTGCTAACACTTCCACTGCTAACATTGCATCCGTACTGCAACTCAGTTGCTGAGAGAAGCAACTGAAAAAACATCCAAAATTCGCTGAACTTAATTGTATTCAACATGATAGAATGAATGTTGGAATCTGACTACTGTTGGTTTTGACCCTCTAAATCCTTTGCTCTGCTACTGACTTCTGCTCTATGCCAACTGCACTACTACCAACCTTGCTCAGCGCTGATCAGTCTCTAGTCCCCAACAACTGTATCTGTCCTCCAAACACTCCATTGCATCATTTGACATTAAGTCCATATTGCTACTGCTGAATCTTGGGCTCTTGTAACAAGGAATTGATCCAAGAGGTGGACTCCTCAAGGATCCATCCCACATGTAGTCCTCCCGACTACAGCTCAATTTCACCCCATCTCCCTCCTGGATATGTGTGGACACTCATGGCAAAATCATCCTCGTCAATCTTTGCTGAAGCAGTCTTAGGATCATGTTTGTCATCCTTGTCCTTCTTCTTCAAAGGACACTGGGATGCATAGTGGCCCATATTGCCACAACTGAAACATTTCACCTTCGAAATGTCCTCCTTTCGCTTCGGCTTTTGTTGTCCCTTCGATGCTAGAGCTGCGTTCTCCTCCTCCTCCTTCCTCTTTGTGCCACTCCCACTGTTGCCATTGAGGTTGACCTTCACTAGGTCCCTCCTTAACTCCTCCTATTGAAGAGTCGCCCACATCTCCTCCCATGAACGTAGTTTTTCTCTTCCCAATATGCTTTGGACAAAAACTTGCCATTCATCCGAGACTCCATTCAGGGCTATCCTCACCATCAAGGTTGGCTGAGGAGTGGACCCCATTGTAGCGAGATGGCCTCTAGTGTCCTAAAGACGTTGAAGATAGAGGTTCACCCCTTCTCCTCTCTGCATCAAAGTCCACTGCAACTTCTGCTCTAAATACATCTTCCATTGTTTGGAAGAGCCTTCATATAGAGAAGACAAGGCTTCCCACATCTCTCGGGTTGTATCCTTGCCATGCAAGTGTGAAACCACATGAACTCCATAAAGAATGAGCCCCTTTTCCTTCACTTACTCGGCTTTGTACTTCTTCTTTTGATCATTGTCAGCAGGAACAACTATAACACTTTTGATGTAGGCCTCAAGATTATATTCCTCCAGAAGAGCTAAGATTTTGGTCTTCCATATGACATAGTTGGAGGCTCCGTCCAACTTGTCTTGATCTCTAGGCTCATTCGAAGCCATCTCACCAAACTGTCGAACTGACTCCTCTAGTCACTTCTCAGCACTGCTCAGTTCCTTAGCAAGTGAAAAATTCGAACTTTCTAGCGGAAAGTTCTTTGAGGAGAAAATTTCCCTTCTATGTGTCTTCGTTATTTTCCAGCAGTGTTAGGTCCCTATACTACTAATGTAACCCCTTATTGTTATTAGTGCAACCCCTTATTGTATTATTGTGCCCATATAATCCACATGTTGTTATTATTATGCCCCATAGAAGCCCACTATAGTTATTGTTCTGCCCATACAATATTATTGCTATGTAGGCTCTGATTGTATTGGGACCCCTTAGAATCCTACATATGGAAAGGTCTTGTCATTTGTATCATCCAAGAATTGTTCATTTGTTTAATGTAAACGAGGTTGCCCCCTCGAAGAAGCTGATTTTGAAGTCATTGATCTATATTTTCTATCTTTTTGTGAGCTGGTTTCATAACATTTGGTATCAAAGCTTTGGATTCTAGGGTTTCGTTGCTCTAAACAGGTCATCGTGTAATTTGCGCTATAACTTTTTCTCTACAAAGTTTCAGAAACTAAAACAAAAACCCATTTGAGTCGAAATCGTTCTAAACCTCGGGTCCAAATTTCAGATATTTTCTCGCTACATTTTCAGAGACATGATCTGAGGAAGTTAAGGTTTTTGCAAGCTCCAAAATTCCAACTCAAACAAGTCATTGTGGCATTCTCGCTATAATTTTTTTTCTGCGAAGGTTCAGACTCTAAAATTAAAACCCATTTGAGCTGAAATTTTGCTGAATTTCAGGGCCGAATTTCAGATCTTGGTTCGCTATATTTTCGAAGATACAGTCCAAGACATTTAGGGTTGTTGTAGGCTCCCGAATTACATCCCAAACAGGTGACCTTGGGAAAATCATCATAACGTTCTCTCTGAGCATCAAATTGAAATTTCATAAGAAGTTACAGAAATAGGACGGACTGTACTTTTCTGTGTATTGTTTTCAGGTTTGAAGGTCGAAACAGTGACACATGCCACTTCGTACAAGTTTGCTCTACTGAAAAAGTATATAATCAAGTCATCTTGGGAGATTGGGCATAACTCTTTCTTGGAGAATCTAATTTCGATCAGACTAGTGGCATTGGAAAGAGGACGCAAAGAGCTACTGCAGGTCACAATTTCAGACCATGGAGATTCGAAATTTCAAAGATACAACAAATTCAAGATTGAGCTGCTAAAAGCAAGAAAAAGAATGAGTCGAATCAAGAAAATAGAAACACATAATAAGCAAAATTGGAGGGGCGATTTGAAGAATGTGATCGAAGATATGATCAATAAGATAAATGGTATCAAAGAAAAATTGAATGGCAACCTGGAAGATTTGAAGAAATACATGGAAGGTTTGAAGGAAGGTGGGACAAAGTCACTACAAGAAAGGCTTCCTAATGCCAAAAACATAGTAGAGGAAACTCATGATGAGAACAAAAGAAATGTTAATCATGATTTCATAGACTTTAACGTTGAATTGAAGACCCACCATATTCCAAATATAGATAGGAGGAAATTTGATGGAAGGGATCCGGTAACTTGGATAATACAGATGGAGCAATATTTTGATCTACATGATGTGCCACTGCCACAAAAGGTACGTATTGCATCTTTATATTTAGAACCGAATCAGTTTGTATGGTATAGAGGGATTTGTTCTCGTAAACAAATTGTCACCTAGTCAATTTTCACGGAGAAAATGATAGCACATTATGAGGATACAAATAGCAACACCTTCTTTAGCCAATTGATAAATCTCAAACAAAAGGGTTCAATGGCAGAGCACATTGAGGACTTTCAAAAATTGAATATAAGGGTAAATCATATTCCAGAGAATAATAGGATTGAAGTCTTCATGGGGACTTTAAGTGATAACATCCAACTTGAGGTTCTCCTTTGGGAATCTGATTCATTGGAGAAGGCATAAAGGTTGGCAAGAAAAATTGAAAGCAAAATTATGGAAACAACGAAGCCTACCACTCATAACTATAAAGATGGAAGTGTTGTTGCTCCTAGCCTTTCACTAACTACAAGGTTGACACCACAACAATTGGAAGAAAAAAGAGCAAAAGAGCTTTGTCACAATTGTGATAAAAAAATACAATAAAGGTCATAAGTGTGCTGAGAAGAAATTAATTTACACAGATGGGGAAGAGAAGCAAGAAAATGAACAAGAAACGTCAAAAGAAGAGAATATACACCAGGAACCAATCCCAGAGAAAGAAGAAATGAATCTGACAATATCTTGTAATGCATTGACAGGAATTACCACTCCTCAAACTCTCAAGATAGAAGGACATATCAAGAAGAAAAAGGTAATAGTGTTGATTGATTCGGGTAGTACCCATAATTTTATTCATTGTAAGATAGCCAAGGAATTGAATTGCTTCCTATATCCAACCCCAGAGTGTCAAGTAATGGTTGCAAATGGACGAACCATAAATTGCTTTGGAATGTGCCATAATATCAAGCTATCCATGGGAAAATATGTCTTGAATAGTCCAATGCTTTCCATTCCAATGGGTGGTGCAGATGTTGTATTAGGAGTCCAATGGCTACAATCTTTGGGTGCGATAGCTTTTAATTTTCTAGAACTTTTCTTGAATTATTTTTGGGAAGGAAAAAATATTGAATTAAGGGGTATCGCAGGGAAACCGGGAAAGATATCAGCTCTAACAGCATGACAAAGCTTTTAAAGAAAGAACAACGGGGCGTAATTGCACAATTATGTTGACTATAGGTTCCCACATCAAAATCATTTATTTCTCCAGATCTCCAAAATGTTTTGGACAATCATTCCAAAGTATTTGAGACTCCCAAAGGCCTCCCACCTATTGTGATCATGATCATGCTATTCATTTGATTCCAGGAAGTGTTCCCCCAAACATCAAGCCTTACAGATATCCATATGCCACAAAGGGTGAAATTGAATGTATGGTTGCAAAAATAATTCAACCCAGTCAAAGTTCTTTCTCTACTCCAGTGGTATTATTACACAAGAAGGATGGATCATGGCGCATGTGTTCGGATTATAAGAAACGTGGGTTCGGGGACGGGTACGGGGACGGGGACGGGGACGTCATTTTCTGAAACAGGGTGCGTGGGTTCGTCGGGGGTA
>APFE030039157.1:0-10129 GCA_000404065.3 Pinus taeda | reverse complement strand
CCGTAATTTCAAATGCATAGAGAGGGTTTGGAAGATCACAATGTCTCCAGGATCAACCAATACAAAGATTTCCTGTTTTTTTAGAAAATAAGAGATAAAGCCCACTCGGTCCCTATCCCTTTACAATAGCATACCAATTACATATCTACTTGTTCATTTTAGCAACCAGTTCCTAAAACAGAAACTTAGTTATTATGACTAATAGTTTTGCGAGACACCCCCCTCGAAACCTTCACTACAACTTATCCATACAACAATTATTACAACATGATCTTATTCCTAGATTCTATCCCTATCCTAAACTAGGAAAGCATGGAAATTGATGGCTAAAGGACCCCACTCCTTTACCTGTAGAGTTTTTTTGGATTTTTGGAATAAGTTTGAAGATTTTTCCTTCCAAGTCACATGCTCCTACATCACCTTGCTACATATGAATCTCTTCAATGAAACCTACCATTCATTTTGCTCATTTATCAGAACTATGGTATGCTCATGCACTTCCTTCTTCCCATTACAAAATAATTGCATGTCGAGTTTATGAAATTCTTGTGTTTATGTGGTTTCATTTGAAGATTAATCTTTTTACTACCACTCAATCACAACTTCAACCTCATCATTTCCCACTATGATTCTCAGACCATCCCTAACCCATTTTATAAAGTGACTCAACTCATTTACAATGTTGAGTTACCTTGTTTTCCTATTTATTTCCTTAATAAATTTGATTGTGAAAAATGTCTCAGGAATCACCATACCTTGGAATGTTTGAAAACCAACTTGTTGGCAAACACTGCACCAAAAAAATAAAAAATGAAGAAAATATAATAATATTTCTAATTATGAAAACCCTCTAACCGTAATTAGACAAATCTTATTTGATAAACAACTTGTTGGTAAACAATATCTTGCAAATAAAAATAAAAGTTCCTCTTCATGTTTCAGTTGTTCTTTGAATAAGGATTCACAAGTTTAATAGAGAAGGTTGTTCCACATCTCAATCTACATATCACATGGTGATATAAAATATCAAGCTCCACAATGTTCTTTCCTGCATAATTTTACATTATTATGTATAATATCGAGATATTATACACTTGTTGCAAAGATCCAAGAAGCTTGTTACAAAAGTTGGTGTTATTACAGGTGCCATCATAGGTGCTACTTTAGTTTTTGCAACACCCATGAACTAGTTTCCACAACACTTATCAACCAGTTGTTGCCACACCTATCAGTCAATTGTTGCAAGACCCATCAACCAATTGTTGCAACACTCATCAACTAACTACTACCACACCCATCAACCAACTACTACCACACCTATCATATAGTTGTTGCAACACCTATCAACCAACTACTACAACTCCTATCAACTAGTAGTTTCAACACCCATCATCTAGTTGTTGTAACACCTATCAATCAACTATTGCAACTCTTATCATCTAGTTTATTCAACACCCATTAATCAGTTTTTGCAACACCTACTGCTAAAACATCTATCAATTAGTTGATGTAACACCTATTAGGCAAGTGAAAGTATGCTTCTTTTTCTTTTATTTAATCTATGTTCATTGGATGTTATGGATTTGTATTTGGAAAGACACTTAGGTTTTGTTGTAGCGGCTACAACCACCCTTCAAAATTTTGCCTTAGCTTCATTTTGGAGCAGCCCTACCAACCATCCTTAGCAGCATGTCTTGCACCATCTAAATACAAAGGGTTCAACTGAGTTTCAATGGCCTGACAGCATGTGCATGTCAATTCGTTTGTCTCCCACTGCAGGTTGATATTCTGGACTTAGTCCATTTTCTGGCTGAGGTTCTCGCCTAGAAAATTGCACAATTATGGAGGGGAACCAACCTTCCCTCCAGAGATTGCGCAATCCAGCTGGGCTTCCTACTAGGCTCTAGAAATGCGCAATCCATTCAGGCAGCCTTCCGTATGAAAATTAGGTAATCCAGCCTAACACTGGGCTTCAGCTCAGAAATTGTGCAATTCTAACTGACAGCTATGGCTACAGTCCAGATATTGCACAATGCGAGAGGGACAACCAATCTTGCTCAGCCCAGAAACTATGCAATTGTCTTTCCCATGCTTGCAGGCTATTGCATGTGCTATCAAGTTGACCAGTTCCCTCCAGGACTGACCAATCTTGTTTTGCATGCATGGGCGGCTTTTCTCGAAAAAAGAAAAAAAGCATCTCTAGATTTTATGAATCTATTTTTAGCAGCTGGAGGTTACATGAAAAGATTGTTTTAGAAACTTCTCGCCAAGTGTCGCTTTTTTCAAGATTTGTGGCATGCACATCATAAGCCTCATCCTTATCAAACTTATTTATTCGACATTGCAGAGCTCATTCCTAACATTGATCTTGGAGCTCTGACATCCCACATCGCATTTAGGAGTCTTCAGCACATTCAACTCAACTTTTTCCGGGTAAGTCTGCCTTTCATGTCTTTTATTGCTTTTCTATCACTTTTCGTACTTCGGTTTGTGTGAATATTGTTTGCTTGGTTTGTTGAATGTATGCTATCATTTTAATATACGTTAGCTTGTAGAAGAATTGTTTCAAGTTTATCATTGCATCTCACTGTTGTCGAATGCATGACACTATTTCTACACTAACAATCATCGTTGTGGTAACTCGCTTAACACACATGCTTGTTTTCCCATTTTATGAATCTTGCACTCAATGTTTGCATGCATGATCATTCACTCTTACTTGCACTTAGCTTCACCATGCATTCAGAACTTTTCATGTTTTCAGTCGCCCGTCGATGGGTCTGCGCTGCCTTGGCCCAGACCTTTCCTTGCCCAACTAGTAATGCGCATTTCTGAGAGTGAAGGCTTTGCCTTCCCTCTAGAAAATGTGCAAATATGGCCCAGCATTGGCCCCCAGGCTTTCTTTGTGCAATTCTAGGAGGCAATGCCTTGATGGCCCCAAAAATTGCGCAATGTAGTTTGACTGAAACTACGCATTGCGCAATTTCAGTCCTCAACAAGCCAGGTTGGATTGTGCATTGTGCAGTTCCAGTAGTGTGTCAGGCTCCTGACATCTCAAACTATGCCTTGTGTAGTTTTGGCAGTCAGTCTCCCAGCGTCCTGGTGAAAATTGTGCAATATTCCTAGACAGTCACCCTGGTATGTTGCATGTCAGTCCTCAAAGTTGTTTTTGTTTTCAACTAACCAGTTTCTTTCCATGAGTGTTACTATGTCTCTAGGTATCACAGGTGTCCATCCGTCTCTTAGTAGTACAGGTACAATGGCCTCCAAGAGAGCAAGATCAAAGGACACTGTGGGAAGTGCAACTGGAGATGCAGTCGAACAAGTGTCTATGAGCTTGCCTATCTACGAAGACACCAAATTGTTCATAGACAAGGATATCAAGATGAAATGGCAGGACATCAATGACGCATTCTCAGGCACATTTGAGGAAAATCTGGAAGACCGCAGGGTCTATGTCAACATTCACAGGTTTAGCTTATACTGGATTGCATGCAGGTATCCCGCATTTCCATCCGCGGACATGATCCACTAGATTGTCTCGCATACTGATTCCGAGACAATGGTGTTGATAAATGCCAGTGGGACACAACTTGCTACCTTCAGGGCAAAGGAATTTCGAGAGATTTGTCACTTTCCATAGTCGGTGATCACAATGGAGAAACCCTTTAGCAAACCTAACAATAGTGCAAACTCAAGAGATATCTTGAAGAGTTGGGTGAAAGAGCCAACCAAGTTCATGACAACACCTAACCAGGTTTACAAGACAAATATACTGCGAAAGGCATATCAGTACTTGGTCATCTTTGCATTCCGCTTATACATCCAAGAGAGCACAGAGGCCTTCCCGCAAAGTTGGGTGATCGCGTTGGACCAACTGGATAGCAAAGGAAGACCTTGCAACTGGGCTGACATGTTGGCCCTTAGGTTGAAAGAACAGATGACAAAAGCCTGACATCTGCCCAAGGGTCAGCAAGCAGAGATATTCATGTCTGCTTACATTCTGGATGCAGTTTGTGCTCATTGACAGTTCCCAGGATTTGGTTGGGTATGGCCATCTTCGGAAACCTCTATGCACACTTATTGCCGATTGTTCTCCGAATGCAGCGTCTGTGGATTTATCATACAGTTGTCAGATCACTTTTTCACCCTGGTGTACAAAATGATATTTGAGCAGGATCCACCCTGCATGTATCAGGCAGCGATGGAAGCATTAATCGACATAGTAGATTTGTATGCCTCACCCCTTGGCACATTCATATGGATGTACAACACAGAGAAGTCTCTGCATGTTTACATAAGTTTTCCATGGACAATATCATCATGAAAGAGATGTCATATCACATCTCAACAGAGTTATCAACGAGACTGCACAGGAATCAGAAGGCACCTTGGCTCGCTCTTCCTTTGCAAATCGGGCTGTATGAGATTCAAAATCTCAAGCATGCTGAGGCCGAGACGAAGGAGTTCAAAAGATTCACCTTCGACACCATAATTTTCAATTCGAATGACCCGTATTGCTTGGAGAAGGACCACTGTGCAAGAGTGAAATTTCCTTGGATCCACGGGGCATGTCATTGGCCTGAGGAAGACCCATGGAGATACTATTATCACTCCTCCAGGCTCAATGAATCGATCGACATAGTTTTCTAGTGGCTAGCAAAGTAGAGGGAAGCAACATCATCAACAACAGCAACAACATAGGGTATTAGGCCTGCGGGTGACAAAGGCAAGAGAAAGGTTGTTGAGAATGCAGAGATAGAACAAAGCTGCAAGTTCAAAGAAGATCCACTTGGGTTCAAAGAAATTTTGGAGATTAAGGCTAAGAGGCGACAACGCGACAAGAGGATTGCACAAAGGCTAAGAGATAAACAAAGGATGGAGGAAACAAAAAAGGATTTGTAGGAATTGAAGCAACAACACAGGGAAGAATAGGAGTTGCACAAAAGAGAGAAGGAAGTGTAGAAGAAATAGGTACAACAAGAGGCGCAGCATGCACAGATTGATGAAACTACACCCATACAGGTAATAGACTCATCTAATCAGCTTGCATAGAGCAGACAGGGTGAGCAGTCGCAGGAGCAGGAGTTAGCTCAAGAGATTGAACAAATGATAGAGAAAATGGACACAGATATGGTTCAACTAGATTCAAATCAGGATATTGACCTCATGCCTCGAAACCAAGATGTCACCCCATCGACTTCACCAGATCCGGAAGCAGAGAAAGTCCCAAGCGATCAAGGAGACACAAAGATCCTTGAAGATAATCCAGAGACGAAGACACACCACATATCTTTCGACGAGTCACAATACAAAGTTGTTTAGTTGTGTAGAGTGCCTACTCCGAATGTCCACATATCTCCTACGCCGTTTGAAGAATGAGTGATTGTATCTGATGTGCACAAGCATCCAACATCATTGGATGGTGCTACCAAAGCATATGTCGAAGCCACCAGATCGAGTGTTCGATTCTTAATATCGAGGAATGAGCACATGGCTAAGGAGTTACAAGCGCCCAAGCAGGGAGGAGAATAGGTTACAACATCCGCTAGAGCAGAGTTGAGGAGAGTGATATTGGATGAAGTAATCTCTCGAATCAGTCATGCGGATGTTGTATTCTAGATTTGTCACTGTGCATAAGTCAGTTGTCCATCTCAATGATTGGCAACAGCGTTGTGCTAGGAGAGCACACATCCTGTCAAATCTACCTACTGTTTTCGATCGCATTCAAACATAGACATGAGGTACAAGGGAGCCCCATTGCATTTTTCAAAGATGATGAAGCCAAAGGTGGTAGAGTTGAAGGCATGCATCCGGAGTCAGATCCGGAACTATGAGGAACTCCCGCAACTCATCACCAATTTGCTGGCTTCACATGCACAGGTGTTCAGAAGTGTTAGCCTCCACAATATCCCAAGGCTGAGAAAGGAAATCGACGGAGGAAACCTCAAACCAAACTTTTAGTTTGGTAGCTAGCCCTACCAAACCAAAACATAAACATAAAATTCCTAATAAAGCAGAGCTTAAGCTTAAGAATTATGTTTAAAACTCATAGGAAAATCACTGAAAGAAAAGATATGGAAATAAGGATAACTAATCAATCATTTAAGTTATTTACATAAGAAAAATAATGTCACAAAATCATACCACAAGAATTCCTAAATAATAGTTGCAACTAGCCTATTAATTTCCTGTAAAAAGATGATGAATACAAGCTCCAAGCCTTCCTCTCTCTAATGTCAAACCCTTCCATTGACTTTGATTTGGGTATACATAGACCAAAAAAAATATTTCCCCTTCTCAAGGGTATAATCCCTCATCATAGGAACAATTTACGTGATTATCTCTAACCAAACCTAAACCTAGGGAAGTTAAAAACAAACTCCCTAATTAGACCAACTGATTTATTTTGACTTTACAAACATACGTAAGCATGAATATACATGAAATTTACATGTCCACCTCATTTAAATTTAATTACATCACATGATTACCCTGGAGGAGTACTTTGACCAACATCTTTGACTTTGACTGGAGAAAATTTGAATTCTTGTCTTCTTGGGAAAAGCGCAACGCCATGTGAGAAAACCACATCACCATATTGGAGGATAGTTTTGAATGACTTTTAGTGATCCAAACTCTGATCTGAAGGCATAATTGGAAACCTTAAGATGTCTAGTTGTCCATAGAGTCCTTAAAGCATGAAAAATGGCCTCTCCAAGGCTGACAAAATGGATTCTCCCAAGGACACTCTAAAAGCGCAGCGCTAGGGTGAAAACAATGGAAAAAAGTGGATTTTTGGAATTTTCTTCCAGCTAGAAGGATGAAATGGCACAAAAAATACATTTCTGATACGTTCAGGTCACAAGCTATCCATGCATATAAACGTTTTGTGCTTTGGGGCCTCAGGGCACTTTTGGCAGTGAGAAATTTCCAAAACTTCTAGGTTTTCTGCAAAACTAGGGCTCCATTATAGAGCAATATATATCTAACCATAAAAAAAATTACAAAAGTGAAAGAGGTTTTTGTTCTTTGGTATGTTTTAAACCAAAACCACCTCCATTTTTCAAAAATACGTTTCCATTTGTTCATAATCCAAGTTTTAATTTGGTCACTAAAAACGAAGCGAAAACTTGTAGAAGCGCAGTGTGTGGTTTGGAGAGTTATTTGGAGGCCTTCCTGGATGAGTTAGTTGCTACAAAAGGTAGGATTGGAAATATTATGATGCCTAATACACAATAGATTCATCAAGCACTGCAAATACCTGCTTTGTGGCACCTAAAAATTCAATCTCCCAAGACTACTCCAGAAGTGCAGCAACTCTCCTGCAGCAATTGTATTTGGGGCATTTCTCCCAAATCATAACACCTATGCATAAAATGAAGGAGGTTTTTTTCCTTAGTCTATTATTTACAAAAACCTCTTTTACTTTTTTCAAATTCATCTTCCTTACTTTAGAAACTAATTTTGAAGTATAATTTTCCCTGTGTGCAATGTAAACCCTAGTAGATGATCACAAAACTCTAAAAATGATGCCAATCACCTCTTCTGATACCATGAACTCTATCCCTGTTATGGTGGTTTTTTCCCTCCTAAAATTAGTGGCAAAGTTGCCAACTTGGAATGGTAGCGTACTGTTACAAATCCATTTGGGCACATCACTCCCATCATCCAGATCACTGTTTTAGGGCTCATCAAACCCTAATTTCAGTTGCTACATGCCCTGAACAAGTCACCCTTTTGAATGCCTCCTTCCCAGATAGTTTCATGACATGAAGACATCCTGAAATGACCTCTAGAAGGACTAGCGTAGGTAGGCCCATGTAAGGGTGTGCTGCAAAGCACTTAAGTCCATGCCAGGGTGCTTTGCAAAGCACTTAGGCTTCCTTTCATTTGCGCTGGGCAAGTTTGAGCAAAATTTACATAAGGTTTGGGGAATATTCTTATCTTTTGGAGTCATCTAGAAGGTTCCCTCACTTATCAACTCCTATGAGCTTGAAAATGGATGAGGAATGAGTTAAGATGCATCTTATCCTCTCATCCCTTCCTCCATGGAACTAATTTTAAGTATGGAAGGCCATTCAATACCACCATTTATGACAAAACCTCCTTCATCTCCCTATAAATTGACCACTCATCTAAGTGACCAGGGGTTGGACTATGTTGAATTGTAAGGAGATAATGTTGCTATGAGAACTCGCTTTGAAGCAAGTATTGTAATGCTACAAGTTTGTCATGCTTTTGATGTGATGTGGATGGGATCCAAGCTGGAGGAATGACTTTGAATCAGACACAATGGTTGTAATTCCTTCTTCTATTCAATAAAGTATTTGATCCTTTCTCCCATATGTTTGTATTTTCTTATAATGCTTATTTGTGTAAAATGTATCTGATTCCATTCATTTGTCTTCAATATATCTTTTACTTTGATCGGTTCTTTGTCTTCTATTTGTGTTTACAGGTACTTCTCAAGCGTGTTAAGTACGAGAAGGAGCAACAGGATCGATACAAAGGAGACAAGAGGAAAGTGGAACTACAAGTAGGTCTTCTCATCTTCTTTGTGTTATTTATTGCTTATAGGAAAAGGCTAAAATGCTTTAAATTGTTGTTCTAGATATGGCTACTTATCCAGGGAATTAGTATTTATCCATAGATACCAAATTCTCCAAAAAAAATTGGCGACCATATTGGGGAAGATTATCCTTCCTATTAGCTTATTCACCTTCTAGGGCACTCTAGTAGACTTTGCTTACCTTCGTTGATCTTATTTCAGCTTCTTGAAGTGTTTTTTGGTAAAAAAATTGAGGTTAGATGACTCTTGAGTGGCCTGTCAGGAATCAGCGCAGGCTTGGTCAAGGGACAGTGCTCTGCAGAGCACCCTTAAGTGAGAAACAGTTATCTGCAACGTAGTTAGGCCCTCTTTTACCTACGTTGATCCACCTTACGGAAAATTTTCACCTTTGGATTGGGTTTTTTCTCCAAATTTCCTTCTATTTATGCTTGCTGAAAGATCAATGATTGTAGTATGTCTCTGAAATCAATTCTATTTCCTCTTTCCAACCCTAGTTTGACTTGATTGATTAATTTTTCTTAAATGTTTTCTTTGTCATAATCAATCCATAGTCAAAGTTAGATTATAGTAGATTAATCTTTGTTCGAAAGAAAGTGTCGTAAAAGTCTTATTTTCCTTCGAAACTGAATTGTCGTAAAGTCTTCATTCTTATAAAAGATTGATTGATTGAATGTGCATTAGTTTCATTTTTGTTCATCATAAAATTAAGGTATTCGAAAATAAAAACTTGCATCATTCATATTGTAGTTTGTGAATGCTTGAAAGGAATAGCTAGGTAAATTGCATTAGATGTGCTCTTTGCTCTTTTTCAAAGATATGATTGCTCTATCCCTACTAGATAAGGTTTTCCTTGTTCAATTGAATGAAAATAATGCTTATCATATTAGTTGCATTTTATGAATTGCAAACATACATCACGTGGTGAAATTTGAAAGGAAAATTCTAAAGAATATCAATTTAAAATTTATCTGAATTTACCTAATGGAGCATTGTCACCTAACGAAAAACATTTAGTGGTTCTAGGCTAGAGACGTGTTTCGGCTTCGTAAAACAAAGCAGATGTCGCTAACTTGTCTGCAATACATCCCGAGTATGATACCTCACTCCACATACGTGAGTATATCATAGCTCGTCCATGTACCTTTGGGTACATAGGTTGGTGTTAAAGTACGTAAAGTATATGGGAATGCTCTCATTGTGCAGTTTTGCATTAGATAGCACTTATACGGATTGGGCCTCCACGTACTTTCGGGTATATATGGGAGGACAACACTAGGTTGCTATCCATCCTTAGGTAACCGAATCGGCCTGTTACACTGAATTTTGTCACTCTGACTATCTGCAGTATGTGGCCTCATCAATAGCCACATTGTCCTCTTTGTCAAGCCCCATACCTCTGCTCTTCATGTCAAAACTTCAAAGAGAGAGAGTCACTTGAAAACATGTTTATCTCTGGGTACGCAGTTTCTCTCTACCTTTCCTGCGTGTACGCACTCCATATACATTAGACCTGCGTAGTAATACGCTCTGTATACTAAAGCAAGGGTGCGTACCCCT
>APFE030039141.1:0-20143 GCA_000404065.3 Pinus taeda | reverse complement strand
TTTTAATACTTTTTCCAAATTGTTTTTCTACCAGGGTTTTGAACTCTATAAAACATTGGAAAGTCTGACTTTTCTTGTTTAAAAAATAAACCCAAGAATACCTAGTGCAATCATCAGTAAATAACAAAAAATAGTATGCTCCCCCTAGCAACCTTGTCTGCATGGGACCACATACATCAGTGTGCACTAGTTCTAAGATTTCTGTTTGCCTCTTCCTATCATGCACAGGAAACTGTTCTCTGTGCATCTTTCCTAGGGCACAACCATCACAATTCAACTGAATGTTACGAAAGATGGGGAGACCTTCGACCATACCTTTCTTTTGTAACAACATAAGATTCTGCAGATTCAGATGACCAAACCTCTAATGCCAGAGTTGTTCAGCTGTCGACTCTCCTGCAACCATGGCTTGCTTTGGTATACTTTTTGCATCCAACCTGTACAAGCTTCCTACTCGCATGCCTGTTGCAACAGTTTCATCCCTGCAATCCTTTATCACACAGTGAGTCTTGAAGAATTCAACATGCATATCCTGGTCAGCCATCATGGATATAGATATCAGGTTTTTCTTTATTCCAAGTACATATAACACATTTGAAAGGTGACTAATTTTTCCATTAGGCAACTTAACTGAAATCACCCCATGACCTTTAATCTGATATCCATTATCATCCCTAGATATATTTTTGATCCATTTATAACTTCTTCAAGACTGTCAAAAAATTCTTTATTACCTGTCATGTGTGATAATGCTCCAGAATCGACATACCAGATGTCATCTTCGTTTGATGCTGTTAGGGCACAGTCGACTGTGAACAGTCGAAATTCATGACTGAAGTCTTCTTCTTTTTCTACAAAATATCCTCAGTGTTTTGGATTTACTTGTCTCCTCCTTGCCTCATCAGCCTGCTTCTTATGATAACAATCTCTCTGTATATGACCCATTTTCCCACAATAAAAACATTTCTTTTCATAATGATTTGCAAGCATACCTTTCTGAGAGTGCGGATTCTTCTGTGATGTTCCTCCTCTTTGCTTTGATTGCTACTGTGACTGCCTTCCTTTGGATAGTCTTCGTTTTGCCACCAGCGCGAGATCGTCACTTTGGGGGTTCAGATTCAGGTTCTGCCTTCGATCTTCCTCTTGCTGCAAGATCGTAGTGAGATCATCGAACGAGGGTGCCTTCTCCCTTGCCGAGACTCCAGTGATGAAGGTTTGAAAATCATCACGCATCCCATTCATTGTAATTGCAACAAGATCTTCATCAACCACCGCCACTCCAATGGCTCCCAATCCGTCCTTAACATCCTTAATTCACGCTACAAATGCAGTAGCAGACTCCCTTTCGTCCATCCTCATCGAGAATATCTTGCTTTTTAGAGCCAAAACTCTGTTTGTATTCTGGGTCTCATAGAGATTTTTGATCTTCGTCCAGATCTCGGCGGACGATTTACAATCTCTGATGTGTGCAATGACATTGTCTTTTACAGACATCTTCAGCAGGACTTTGGCTTTGTTTTCTCGTTTTTCCCAGTCTTCCCTCTCGTTTTTCTGTGTGGTTGTTGTCGGCTTCTGCTCATCGCTTGTCACTATAGCCCATGCATTCGCACCTTTGAGCAGAGTCTGGATCTTAAACTTCCAATTTGTGAAGTTAGATCCGTTGAGTTTAACAAACTCGTTAAGATAAGATTCCATCGTGTTACTCATTGTGAATCTATTTAACAACAACAGCAAAAAACAATACCTGTCAGATCGATCTGTCACCTCTGCTACCGATCTGCAGTGTCTGGCACTCGCGCTCCAATGAGCAACTTCGGCGTTTCCAACACAGCCGAAACAACGATATGATCACAATTGATCCGATCCACCTCTCCCGGATTGATCTGCCACTTCGCCGATCCTGCTCGCCTTGCAGATCACCAACACGAAGTCGAGGATTCCCGCAGATCTCCTCTGGCGCTTTCCTGATCTGTCTCTCTCGGATTGATCTGCACCTCCGTCGATTTGCTCCGTTTGCAAACCGCCAAACGAAGTTCACGCTGTTCAGGGATCTCCTTGGCGCTACCCCGAGCGAAAAATCCGTGCTAATTAAAAATTGCTTAGAGTAGAAAAATTGGCGCATTTTTCCTGACAAAATCCGCGCTAATCGGGCTTTCTGGCACAATAGCGCGATTTCTCCCTCAAAATCTGCGCTCTGGCGCGATTTCTCCCTGAATTTCCGCGTTCTAGCGCGATTTCTCCCTGAAATCCTGCACTAATCGGTCTTCTGGCGCAACTGTCAGCGCAAAATCCGCGCCAATCGGCCTTTCTGCTCAGAAAAAAAAAAAAAATATATATATATATTATATATATATTATAATATATATATATATAATAATAATAATATAATTTCCGATCCGAGCCAGGTGTTCTGCAGTCCACTGCTCAATTGAGCACAGGCTCTCGTGTACCATCCGCCACCGAGGCACTTCAGCCCAGGCAATTCCACCACCAGGCAGCTAGCTTCTACAGGCACTTCAGCCTCAAGGGACAAGATCAGGCTCACTCAATCTGAGCTCTGATACCAAGATAAAAGATGCCTGAATGAAAAGAAAGAGATGTAGCTCTCAAGGTGGTGGCGCACCCGGAGACTACACTCACAAAACTTGAGAGATGTCTCTCGTTCACTCTATTACCCATCAATCAAAGGATTACATCATTAAATACAAGACTAGGAAATAGGAAGTTGTACCCAAACCCCATAACTATAGGAACTAATCCTAAACTAGGGAGAAAGTTACAGCAATGTAACCATTTTCTCCATTAATAATAAAATAATATTAATTATTCTCAACTATTACTCCATGCAACATTTAATTTCAGCTGACCCCGTATGCACCTTCCTTGCGATCGGACGGCGGACAATCTTTGAGCTGATCGGACGAATATCGGATGGCCTGTTTTAACTGACTTTTATCGTCCGAAAAGTGTTTGAGGGTGATGCCACCCCAATCCACGTGCCTCCTCCAAATTGCATCGGAGCCCCTTCGTACGGAAACCTTCTTTGACAAGAAGCAGTGCGATATGGTTGATGGCGATTTGCGGTATTGCAATAGTGGTTTCTGCGTGCGTTAAATGATGGCCCGCGCGCAGTGGAAATTACAAATTTAACACCTCTCCCAGCAAAAATATTATAATTAACTTCGTTATTATATTTTAAAATAAGAAAATTATATTCTATATACTCCTTTAAAAAAAACTAAACCCTTTTAACTTAAAAAGATAAAAAGCGTAACATCAATTATCTACATTGAATAAGACTTTATGTCTATCCTCATCTACGAGGTAGTCGACGTTGCTTTTACCTTTAGAAAAAAAAGACTCGTGAGTCGTGATATGTATAACGTCTTGTTCTAATGTAAGCCAACA
This sequence comes from Pinus taeda, assembly GCA_000404065.3. Lineage (NCBI taxonomy): Eukaryota > Viridiplantae > Streptophyta > Pinopsida > Pinales > Pinaceae > Pinus > Pinus taeda. The sequence goes on along the minus strand of APFE030039141.1, from coordinate 16,735 downwards.
TAACTTTTATGAATGTCTCTCCTTACCCACGTCTTTTTGACCCCACTCTTTTTTTCAACTTCATTTTTCTTTTCAACCAAATGTTGGCGCTTCCAAAGTCTTTGCGGACCTATAAAGTCGTTCGCTACAGCTTTTTCAATTGACTCGGAGGAACGTGCTTCTTACGTCTGGACTTTCTTATTTATTTCTACGCTACACATACATACACCCGTATACATCGTATATATATAATGCCTTGGTACATAGTACTTGGTTTTCAGATCCATCACTAATTAAGTTGCATTGAAGAGCTTTTATATATGTTATTGATATGTTTAAAAATGTATAGATTTTAGAAACAAAATACATTTTTTATATACAAATGAACTGAAATGAATTATTGTGCTCTCCATTTTAGTATGGAAAATATGTTGTAATGCCCTGTCTTGTTTTGTTAAACAAATTGATTTGGTCAAATTACATAAAAAATAAAATGAACTTAATTGATTAGTTTGTTAAACAAATTGATTTGGTCAAATTACATAAAAAATAAAATGAACTTAATTGATTAGTCAATTTACAATTTGTGGTTTTGACAAACCATGTTTTTCCCCATAGTATTCTTAAGTGCGAGTTTTTCCCATGGTAATCTATGGCCTAATTAAAGGCATAAAATTCCATATAGTTTAGCTTTTCATATGTAAGATGAAGGATGAAATTTACTTCAATGTGTGCTCATCATAATGTCCATCTTAAAAAACTGTTATTTTTAGGGTTTTATTTTGCATGTGATATATATAAAATGGAAAACAAAATTTTAAAATATATAAGAATATTGTGAAATTTTTCCATTGTTTAAATTTTATTGTAATATAGGATTTACTTCCAATCAAACTTAAATTTTATAAAAAATTGAAATTAAAATTTTATGAAATTAAAATAGCAAGAGGAGAAACTAAACTAAATTAAATTCTTTATATTTTTCCAACTAAACTTTTATTCAAATTTATAAATATAATTTAATTTATAATAATTGTTCTCGACACATTTACTAATCTTATCAATGACTATGCTGAAATCTATATGGAGAATTTCACCTTATATGGAAATGCCTATAAGCAATCTTGAAATTTTTTAGTGTGGTGTAAGGAAACCAACCTTATCCTCAAAAACAAAAAACGCCAAATAATTCTCACTAGGGGCATAGATTGGGGAATCATGTGCCTTGTGAAGGGACTAAAGTAGTCCCTACAGAAATAGAAGTCATTTGTAATCCCTCAACTCAAACCTGTAAAAATATGTCTATAGTTTCCTAGGATATGTTGGGTAATACTATAGTTTCGCAGCACTGTTCATTCTTTTGCTTTTCTTATCCTTTTTTTGAGCGAAGTTTTAGCTCTGCGAGCTTTCAAAGTCTTCATGGACCCACGTCATTTTTTTACTTTTTGCTTTTGACTCCACAGTAAACGTGTTTGTTACGTCTGGACTTGGAACTCCAAATAGTGATGTGCATCGTATTAAAGTGATACTTTAAAGTGTTCTGGCGAATGTGTGGGATAAAAGATTCCTGGAAGCCCGAAAATGCCGCATTAATTGCAATGTACGTTGGTGGATGGAACGTCTAAATATAGATAGCTCCATGTTCACGAAGTTGTCCGACACCGCTTTTCATCTTTTTCGGTAGATATTTCACTCAAACTTCTTTTGAAATGATAATGGTATTTACTGGGAATGGTTTTACGTTTTGGAGAATACTTTAATATGTTTCGGTTAGAATTTGGTAAGAATTTTTGGAATTACAAATTTAATTTATATAGTTTTCACTATCCAAGTTTTTAGATATTGATTCTATATATGTAATCAAAAATCTATTTTAAATAACAAAAATTAAAATTTGATAAAAAAAATTGACAAATTTAACATATTTAAAACACACCTTATTATAATTGTAATTAATGAATGACTAAAACTGCATTAAATAATTTTATAATATTGGTAGTAATCATAAATTAAAAAATAAAAATTATCATTGGTGAAACATGTGATATTAGATCATTTATGTTGCTAATTCAAAATATTGTTAAAAAAACCATAATATTGTATCACAACTTACTGTAAGCTAAAAAAAATTATAATAATTTTTATTGTAAAGTAAAAATAATAAAATTAAATTAAAGTTACTCTAGTTTATTTTTATTTGAACAGAAAGAGAAATTCATATTTTCGATGCTCACTTATTGATACTAAAACCAATTTATATAAAAAATAATTTAAATGATTGGTTAATTTAGTTTAATTTAATAGAATTCCTTGAGCTATTTAACACTAGCTTCGCTTTATTTTGTCTTCCAAATGTTGATTCCATGCGTATAATCTCATCCACTCCCGATGGAATTATATGTTGATCGACTTCATCCTTCCCTGCCCAGACACCTATTCTTTTTTATCTTCGTTATCCTTACTGTATGCTATGTCATAGATCATAACCATGCATATAGATAGATTGTGCTTGAGAAACCAGATCTGATGTGGTTCTGCGGGCTTACTGGAGTCACGAGGTCCTAACATAACCAACAGTGGACGTTGAAGTGCCTCAACTCCCTGGTATGTCTTGAAACTTTCTAGAATTGTAGAATCATAATTTGAAGCTTGAACTAGTTCATGCATGGTTTGAGGATGGTTATTGTTGTTGATTTCAAAATTTCTCTTGGGATGGCAACCATCTCTGTCACAGGTTTCACAAGAATTCTCAGCTTCAGCAAGTTGACTTGAAGATTTGTCTTCATGCAAGAGAAGAGATGACGAGGGATGGTAAGGAAACTTTGTGATTAGATTGTTTTCAAATTTATCATGGACCTCCTCACCATTCTGTGTCAATTGAGGAGATAACTCATCGGATGAAGAAACAAGATAACGTGGAGTATCTCTGACACATGTGGATGCGTTGTGAATGGTAGGACACAAAGGCAAGTGAGGTCAAGAGGAAGTTTCAATATCAATGTCTTCTTTGACTAGAGCACATTATAGATCTGAGTTATATTCTTCATGAGAAAACTAAAGACCACATGATGTGCTTGGCCATTCGTCATAGAATATGGAAGCATGGGAGTGATGACTACCTAAGATTGGGGGTTGATTAAAAGAATTAATTGTACAGGATGTTCCACCGAGATTAGCAGATTGAGAATCATTCAAGAATGGAAGCTCATTGTTTTGATGTGCACAGTTTTGAATCAGAGAGGGAAGATTGATAGTGTTCTCATCTTTATGCTCCTCTGCATGTGTAATGTGACTTCCTTGCGCCTAATTGCAATTTGAGCTAGTAGCTTGAAATCAAGATAATGCAAACAACTAGCTAGTGAAGTGGATTGATCAAGTGAGTCATGGTAAAAGGAGTCATGGCTTGTATATGATGGAGGATGGAAAAGATGCAGATCAGATTTGAGACCTTAGTTACGAACGGTGATGTCCTCTTGCAGAATGGAGGATTGAGTCTTCGTTATAGGCTTCCTAAGCCATTCTGGAGCTTCCTCCATAGAAGTGGGAGACAAATGAGAAGATGGGTTGGGGACATGCTGTGCAGATTTCTCATATTCTCAATCATTGTAAGGGGGCATCCACTACGAAGATTTCTCATCTTTGTAATCACTAGAAGGGGCTACCCACATTAGGACTTGAAATGGAGGAGGACCAAGAACAAATGGGCTATTGGGCTCCTCCTCTACAATTTGAGGTGCCTCTTGATCCGCATGAGTAGGGGAGGAAGGGAAATCAGGTGGTTCACCATATTGAGAACTATGAACCAAACATTTAAACTCTTCTATCAAGAAGTCAAAGTTCACAAGTTATTTAATAATTTCATAACAAAGGTGAAGGAAGCGATCAACAAAGTCCTCAACGGATTCGTTAGGCTCCATACTTAAACGGAATATTTTTCACGGAAATATCAGTGGCTATACTCATCGAACGTTTTAATCGTCATTTCAGTAAGCTAACCAAATGAATCAATAGAGGCAAAGGGTAATGTGTAACACTAGCATTGAGCACAACCTTCGAATGTGAGGGTGAGTAATATAGTCCAAACATCTTCGTACTCTATCTTGTGGCATAGGAAAAAACTTATAACTTGGCACACATGCGCATGAAAAGATGGTTCACCCTCACCACTGAAATTTATCTTTGACAGGACATGGATAACTTCCACAAGGATGGTACATTCAAACTTTGTAGAAAGACATCTTAGGATTATGATGTCAGGAAGAGCCATTTTTAAATAAGACATTCAAACCAGACTCTACAAGAACAACCTATTGCCTGGCCCTCCTTCTAGTGCCATTTTGTTGATGGTGTTGGACCCGCCAACAAAGGGGATCTCCCCAATGTGAAGTCCCAACTAGAATTCACATTGTTTGGTGTAGGAGTCCCATTCGGTATGGAGGCCTAGTTGCCATATACTTAGAGATCTTCCTTGGCTCGAGATTTCATCACATTAGAGTGCTATGTTGGTATCTTCAAATAGAAAGGCACCTGTAGCTGGTGAGTGCGTACTGTAACTATGTCGAGGTTTCTTACTACAAAGGGGGAGAGTAAAGTGAGCCTCTAAATGATAGGTAGTAGTACCACCTAGGAAGAGACACACATGAACTAGAAAGGTTTATCCAGCACCCAGCAGAATAGTCCACAATAGATGCGGTAGTCGTTAAAACCGAGGTGAAGGGGACAACATGTACACCACCTAATGGAGTAGTCCACACAGATGTGACAGTCATTATAACCAAAAACAAAGATGGTCTTTCGAATATCCCGTGGAGTAGTCGACAAGGATTTGACAACAGTGATAGCCAATACAAAAAGGTGGTCTATCTAGTATCCTGTGGAGTTGTCCACAAGGATGAGATAGCGATGATAAGCAATACAACACATCTTCAATAATGTAAGTACGAAAATAACAAAAGTAGTTCAATTATATTAGTACGGGTTAATTAGACATGCATTAAAAATGTTTAAAGAGTAGTCTTACAAACATCTACAAAACCTACGTGAAAATGTGTTGGCCTTAACAGGCTTATGATTTAGGAAAAAGTACCAAGACACATTTGTACACCTCACATCACTAGTCCCAATAGTGGGACATTGGAGCCACTCCTTGCTCCTCAAAGAACAGACTATAGACACTCAAGGCTATGTGGGAGGAGCCAAGGTGAAAATTCCTTGCTCACACAATGGGAGGGGCATATATAGTCAAGGTTGATGCTTGATCCTTGTGACTCTTGGACTACCCTCATGATCGTTCAACTTCCAATGAAATTTCAATTGACATGACTCTTCAACTTCTTGTGTGCGTCCATTGGACTTCACTTTACATTACATTGAGTTACAACAGATATGGCCCATAGTGGTGATGTGGCCAAGACAACTCATAAAACTGATGACATAAGCTGGCTCACTATGGTGTTCGTGTCAAGTTGTTGCGCCGTTGTGTGATGGATGTACTCTTGGTGTGTTTTGTCTTCTCCTCCGCATGGCATAGTGTTGTGAGGTCTTCGATGGTCTTGGTCTTGCATGATGGTTCAATAAATATGTTCCTTTTTCTTGTTGTTTGATGTGCTTGGTATGTTCGTCCAGCTGTAAGAAATTCTTCTAGCATTTGTGCTTCTTCTTCATCCCGTTCGTCATCTCGCCATGATCTATCAATGTACCTGTTCCTACAATTCACTCATGACGAGATGACATCGAATCCAAAACCTCCTAGTTTAGCATGATGCATTGTTCTCATGTTTAGGGTAACAAGGAGGGACGACAACTCACTGAGACAATGTAGAGCCCAGCTCGGGATTGAATGAGGAACTCTCGGAGGATAGACTGCACTGTCAGGAAAAACTGCACAGTGACCACTAGGAGGCGGAACTGCGTAGTGAGGGACACGAGTGGCAGCTGCAAGGTGGGACCTTAAGGGGCACTTCACGTAGTTCCCGGAGAGAAGACAAGACAGGGATTCAGGGGACCTGCTGGGTAGTTCTGCGCAGTTTTCAATAGAAATGCATGATAGGGCTGCAAGCGACCGGCTGAGCTTGACTACGCAGTTTTGGAGAACAGTGCAAGACAAGAAGTAGAGGGTCTGCTAGACATGATTGTGCAATTTTGGAAAATAGTGCAGGATAGGCAGCAAAGGGCCTACTAGACAGGTCTATGCAGTTTCTGAAGGCAGTGCAGAGCAAGGCAACAGAGGACCAACTAAACATGTTTGCATAGTTTTGGAGATTAGTGCAGGACACGCAGTAGGAGGCTTGTTGGACATGTCTGCGCAGTTTTTGAAGACAGTGCAGAGAAAGACAACAGAGGACCAGCTGGATATATATGCGCAGTTTTGGGGATCAATGCAAGACAGGAAGTAGGAGGCCTGTTGGACATGTTTGCATAGTTTCTAAAGGAAGTGCAGAGCAACATATGATTAGCAGGACATGTCTGTGCAGTTTTGGAGATCACTGCAGACTCAAGTCTTGGTGTAGTGCAAGGTTCTGATAGACCAAAAGGAGGCTTGATGATTAGGCTTGAGAAATGCCCAATTCAGTTTGGACATAGAGATAGTTTCTACGCAATGCTAGGAGGAAGACAGGCTTCCAACCTTTGAGATTGCGCAATGCAACTGACTTGGAGGACAGAATCAAGTACTGCACAGTTCCGAGCAACAGAGCAAGTTCATTGAGGGTTGAGACCACGCAATGCATCTCAGTCATAATCAGGTGAAAGAGGGTTGTCTGATTGGACAGTTTTTGAGGAAAATAGCTGTGTTGAATGCAAGTGAACTTGTGCAGACTTGACATTATGATCATACACTTAGCATACTTCGGTGATGAGACAACATAGATCACTAGTACAACAAGAAAAAATATGCCTAGACTACCTTAGAGCTGAAAGCGACAAGCGTGACATTTGAGATAGACCTTCAGATGACCGTGACGACACTTGTACGATAGTGCTTACAACTTTGTGTTTGAATACGATGGATTTTTACATAGCGAATACAAGTCAAACACACAAGGACAAACCTTCAAACTCATAGAACAAGATTGCAAGCATGACAAAGAAATCAATACACCAAAATATGACCGCTAGTCAAACAATCAAATGGGTGAAAAGACTTCGTAGGAGCTCATGGGGTGAGCTTGAGTGTTTTCAACCATCAAAGGAAAAACCAAGGAAGGCTCTAAAATTTGGATGTAAGCCAAAATTTTGGAGGGTGTTGTAGTCGCTACAACATGAGCATAATTGCGCAACTACACCATGGTCTTCATTTTTCATTATTTTTTTCATGTTGTTAGAGATTATAACTTTAGAGGGTTTTTCTTAGAAACATATAAGTTGAATTCCCTTGCCTTGGGAGGAAAATATCATGAAATGATATATAAAATTAAGGGCCACTATTCCCAATGATTGTAACCATTAGAACCCTAAAAATACATTAGCACCCCCCATTTGGATTGTAATCATAGTTTCTCCAATAATACTCCAACATATTCTACTACATACTATGGAACCTCCCTGAACAATTAGTATGGTGCCTTCATTTGAAACCATTTCTTGAAATTCTAGTATTGGAAATACAAAAAAAAATTGAGAATGTTTTCTAATTTGTAATTAATGAAGTTATGGTAATACATAAATCAATCAACAATGTTACCTTTTTCTTTTTTATATTTCCTCTATCTTAAGAGTTTCTTGGAGTATTAATGTCATCCAATGCATGACAAGATATTGTTGGAGTAGTCTCTTCTATCTCTAGATCTTATAACAATTATGATTCTTGTTCTTCTTCATCTAGAAAATCTATGTAGAATAATTTCTTCTCATTTAATTTAAGCCCCTTATTTACTTTTTGTCACAATTGAATAATTGTCACTTTGTTCTTATTTAATCCATTTGATGAAGTGTGAACATTATCAGTTGTGTGAGGTTAAGAGAGATAACATGATGTTCTTTATAGTTGTTTGTGACCACTCTTCTGTAGCCATATTTTTACTTTCAATTTTCACTACCATACTAAAATTATTCTCTAGGTATTTAGGTTAGGTTCAAATAAATGCACCTTATGTTGGATGTTTTCCTTTAAATTTCCCATAAAGAGGTCTAGAAAATGATCCTAAGACTCAACTTTGGAATTGCTTGATGTGCATTGATGAGCCCCAAATTGGGTAACTTATTGGGCTCGTTTGGCCTAATTATCCTTGTTCAGTCCTTGTTCAATCCTTCATTTTTCATAGTTTATGCATTATTTTTCAGTATGTTTATGTCATTTGTACGAATAAGGGTAGTCTCTCTTCCTAGGTGGCTAACACGTGCTTATTTCAGGTTTTTTGACACATGTTGGAGCAAAACCGAGCAATCATGGGCTAGAAGACACCCAAGCTTGAGGTGAGGATTCATAGGAGGGTTGTCTATGACATTAAATAACCCTTCCTCGGGATCTTCACCTCCAACTCCGAGCTCCAAAGGCCACCAAAAATGGATCTTGAAGGCAGTCAAACAGATTTTGGAAAAGGGACTGTCTACTCACAGTTTGGGCAGCCAAGTCCCATAGATTTAGGAGGCCAGCTAGGGCCCTCGTGGTGTATAAATGATAAGGCCTCAGGCTTCATAAGGGACTTTTGAAACCATTGCATATTTTTCACTACAGTGTTGTTAGCTTTAGTTTGTTCTCTTGTAGCCATTTTGGCATAACTCTTGACTTATGACTATTTTTTGATAATGAGAAGCAGTCTGATTTTATATCAACTCTGAGTTTTCTATAGGAGCCATATCTCTCAGGGTTGGGCCCAACCTGAGAGCCTAGGGCTTCCTTTTTCTACTGTTATCTTTCCTTTATGCATCGTTGTTTTCCTTTTATGCATTTGAAACGTATTTCTGTCAGGCAGATTTAGTTGTGTTGATTAACTAGGTCATTGTTTATGAATAGAATTGCTTCAGATGTTTAAAATAGATTGCTAGGATAATAACAGGGAAAAAAGCTCCAGAAAAGGGTTAGCAACACTTTTGGTTTCACCTCTCCCTTATTGGACCAGGGGCTGGAATTGAAGTAACTGTGCTGTCCCAACAAAAACACTAGTTTGCTTTACCATGCAATCCTTAGTGTATTGTTTTCATTTGCAGAAGTTAGTTATGTGTTCAGATCTCTGAAATGTTTCATTGCATAGTTGATATACATGGTTTTATTTCAAAATAAAGCTGTTGTTCATTCACTTTGTTGTTAGTTAGATTAGATTAGCTAGGACTTGGATTACTTGTAAGACTTTGTGGATTCAGTTGAATGTACACTGTGTAGAGCATCTCTACCACTCTTCATCAACCTAAGATTCATCAGAGCTAACTGTTCCATCTCCTAGCTAGGTTCCTCGTCTCACATCTGTCCTTTTGCCCACATAACCCTACCTTTTTGTGCAATCATTGGTTCAGCCTTCTTTGAGCCAAGTCAGCCTTCTACACCTTCTCATCACTCCATCCACCAGTCCCTGGGTCACTTCAGACCCCTATCCTACCTCCATATCCATTCATGCATTTTCCCTCACTCACCTATCCTCTAAAATCCAATTTTTGAACATCCTGTAGAAATTTTTGAACATCCTGTAGAAATTCCTGAACATCCTGTAGAACCCCTGTAGACTTCCTATAGAAGCTCACAAATGAGGTTTCTTGATAGCCAAACTTTGTGAAACTCTCTCAAAGGGTGTTAGGGACTCCTTAGACCCTCTCTGGACCTTCACAACCTTTTCCAAGCATTTCTCCTCCTTGATCCACCCCTGCACAGTAAAGAACAGTGAAAGCATATGCATGATGAAACTGACAACTTAATCAAAAATACAAAAGGATGTTTTCTTAGGATAGAGGTAGTCTAGATACATGTATTTTACCTTCATAGAATTAATGGCATCTCTTTCAGTAGTTTGCATTCTCTTCTTTGCATCAGTAGGACTAGCTGGTAGAATTAGGGTTTGCTAGGGTTTGCGCTTTCCTTCAGTTTCAATCCCTTTTTTGCAAATAGATTAGCTTTCTTCGAGTTAGATTTCATCTATCAATTAAAAAGCTTCTTCTAAGAGCTCATAGAAGTTGGCTTAAGCTCCTAGCAGACTTGTGCCAGCTGACCAAGTGACAGCTGCGATAAGAGCTAGTACTTGTGCATACAACACCGTCACTTCCAAGTTTGTTATGAACTACCGGGTTGATAAAAGTAAAGAAGGGAGTTCCAGGAGTTGTAGCATTATTGCTGCAATACTGGAGCCCACCATCTTTTTGGCACCGTTGCTGGGGAAGCGTCAGAGTATTGGTGATTGTTGCTTTTCTTCTATTTTCTCCTACAACCTTCTACTAAGTAGTTTATTTCATTTCCATTATGCAATTTCATTTTCGCAAAAGTAGAGTAGACATTTCCTGCTTTCATAGATTAGCATTTCAATTCTGCAAGAGTAGCTTAGCATTTCAATTCCGCAATTTCAATTCTGCAAAGTAGACTAGTCCTTTCCTGCTTTCATTTCAATTCCGCATTTTCATTTCAGTAAGATAGTTAGTTGCAGTTCAATCTATTTTAGTTTTGCAGGTACCAGCAGAGAAAAAACAAAAGCAATCAAAAGTCTTTCCATTTCATGCCTCGTAGGAACAGAGATAAAACCGGCAAATTCTTACCCAACACCCCCACCACATCACTGAGTCAACCTTGTCTCTTCTATGGTGACAGTGAGCCAGAAGAACCTATAGGTGAATCTCCTGAGATATACGAAGATCCTATAACAGAAGAAGAGTTAGAGAACACTCCATCTGAAGCCATGGCTGAAAACCAAAACGGTAGAAGAGAAGATGAGAGAATAGAAGGTGCCTTCCGTATCCAAGAGACCAATGGAGACATGAAAATGAAAAACATAAGTCCCTTCGCTTTACCTCACTTCCATGGATTGACTACTGAAGACCCTAATACCTTCCTGTTTGATTTTGTTGTCCTTTTTCGAACTTACGACTATGCTGAGGACGAGCAAAAGTTGAAACTCTTTCCCTCTACCCTCAAGGATGCAACATTACGCTAGTTCATGGGGTTACCTGGAAACAGTATCACCACTTGGGCTCAGATGCAACAAGCTTTCAATGCCAAATACCGGGACTACTGTAGATCCAAGGAAACTAAGGGAGAAATCTTTCGGATGACCATGGGAAGCCATGAATCCTTAGAAGACTACGAGGAAAGGTTCCAACTCAGTTATAAACGGGCCAGGTGCACACTTGACCCGAAATCTCTGAAGTTGGTTCTACTCCGTGGAGTCCCTGAAGACCTTCTGAACACCCTTAACATGCTGGCTAGAGGGGACATCTACCAACTACCTTATGAGGACATAAAGACCGTGTTCAGAAACCATTCTAGGGCGGCCCGAAAGAGAGGTAGGGGGAATCATCTTTTAGCTAGTACCACTTTCTCCAAGCATGAGTTTGCTAACCAGATGGAAGACCTCAAGAGTGAGATGAGACAGACTATTGTCATGCAACTTGATACCTTCTGAATTCAGCAAAAGAAAGAGGAAGCTGAGACGGCTTTGGCCATTTTTTGTCCTAGATGCACAAGGAAGCATCCCAAGAATGAGTGCCCATTGCACTCAGTAGAGGTATGTTTCGTTTGTGAGGAAGACCACCCCACCAACCAATGCCCTACCTTTCCTGGATTTAAAGCCATGTACCTAGGGACTGAGGCGACAACCGAGCCCCTCTACTTCTTCAACCAAAGGAGGCCACATGGACCCAGACCTTAATAGCAAGGGATGCAAGGGACATCCCAAGCTTATTATAACCCCAACCAATCCACTCATATACCTTCTTGGGGCCCCCCTGCTCCTCCTTCCTGGTCTGCACCTCCTTCGTGGTCTTATCCATCTTCATACCATACTCAACCTCCTCCTCATTCGTTTCACTCTCATGCCCAGACACAACCTCAGTGGAATGCACCTCAACCGGGGTGGAGGCCTCAGTACAATACTCCTCCTGCCATTTTGCCTCCACCACCGGCTCAACCACAACCATTACCTCCTGCTCCTCCAAGACAACCCCAGATGCCTGCTCAACCGAACCCGAACCCCAACAACAGACAGGCCCAGTAGGTATACACTGGGGAGACAACATGCCCTACCTATGCTGTGGAGATCCAGGAGATCAACCTGCGATCTGGGAAGGTCTTTCCAGAGCGCTAACCTCCTCCCCTAGAGGAGGAGGAAGAGAAACAAGAAAGTAAACCCCAAGCCATTCCACTCTTTCCTGAGCGACTCACATTAAACACACAACCCAACCCAGAAGAGACTGAGCTTCTGGGAGAACTCAAGCAGTTGTATGTGAAAATACCACTTCTCCAGGCCATAAAAGATGTACTGATATACAAAAAATTGATTAAGGAGAAGTGTTTCAGGCACCCAGGCAGGCGAAAGAGAGATGCCTCAACCATCAATGTCATAGGACAACTGTCCAATCTTATGTTGGGGCAAGTAATCTGTCCAAAGTATTTGGACCCTGGGAGTCTTGTAGTTGATGTCCACATCAATGGCACCATCATACCCGACACCTTGATTGATCTAGGGGCCGCCATTAATGTGATGACCAGGGACACCATGCTTAAGCTTAACCTTCAGAGTTCCTTAAGGAAGACCTCGACAGTACTGCAATTGGCAGACCACTCCACCGTGAATCTTGAAGGGATTGTGGAAGATGTCTTGGTCTCTGTTGACTCCTAGGAGTACCCTGCAGACTTCTTGGTCCTTCAGCCAAAGGCAAAACTCACTGGATATCCCCTCATTTTGGGAAGGCCTTGGCTAGCTACTGTAGATGCTTACATCAGCTGTCGAGCAGGAAGCATGACCATAAAAAATGGACCTATGTCCAAACAACTGGTCCTATACCCTCCTGCCCAATCCCTGCTAGAACATGACTTACCCCTCTGGTTGGAAGAAGGAGAAGAGGATGAGGTCTACTCTGCACCATTATGCACAGTAGAGGCCACCAGGGGAGGTCCTCAAACCGAGGATGATTTGATCGAGAATTTAATCCAAAATCCTCCCCCCGGTGCACTATCCTTGGAAGAGTTGGTGGAAGATACCCAAGCCATTGCTTTAGTGGACCTATGTGTGACTGATCTGACCACTCCCAGAGTTACGAATGTGGATTTTGGCCCTGAAAGAACTTTAAAGATCAGCTCCTCTCTCTCTCCCTCTTAGGAAAAGGAGCTATGTAGCCTCTTGACCCGCCATTTGGAGGCTTTTGCCTGGAGCTACAAGGAAATGAAAGGAATCCATCCCTCGGTCTGTACCCATCATATCTACATTAAGGAGGACTATAAACCAGTCAGGAAACCTCAGAGGAGAATGAATCCATCCCTTAAGGACATTGTTAAAGAAGAAGTGCAAAAATTGTTGGATGCAGGATTCATCTACCCTATCTCGGACAGCGAATGGGTTTCCCCTCTAGTGTTGGTACCCAAGAAAAATGGGAAGTGGAGAATCTGTGGACTATAGAGAACTGAACAAAGCCACCAAGAAAGACCACTTTCCTTTGCCTTTCATAGATCAAGTGTTGGATGGACTGGCAGGAAAGAAGTTCTTCTCTTTCCTAGATGGGTTCAGCGGGTCTAATCAGATCCAAATCAGCCCAGAGGACCAAGATAAGATCACCTTCACTTGTCCATGGGGTACCTTTGCCTATCGAGTCCTTCCCCTTGGGCTATGCAATGCCCCTGCCACTTTCTAGAGAGCTGTACTGAGCATATTTTCCGAGCTGGTTCATGATTCGGTGGAAATCTATATGGATGACTTTACTCCTTACGGGTCTAGCTTCCAGGAAGCCTTGTCCAACCTGGGAAAAGTTTTGAGCAAGTGCATTGAGATGAACCTGTCCCACAGCCCTAAAAAATGTGAATTCTTGATGACTGAAGGGACCATGTTAGGTCATACCATTTCCCGCCAAGGATTACAAGTGGATCCTAATAAAATTGCTATCATCAAAAAGGTTCCACCTCCTCAGAAGGTAAGATATGTTCGGAGTTTCCTAGGCTTAGCAGGATATTATAGAAGATTCATTAAATACTTTAGTAAGCTAGCCTTGCCATTGTTTGGACTCTTAGCAAAAGATGTTGAGTTTAAATGGACTGACGATTGTCAGAGGGCTCTAAATGAGTTGAAGGATAAGTTGGTGTTTGCCCCAATTTTGAGAGGCCCAAACTGGGCCCTACCTTTCCACATCCACACTGATGCCTCGAACAAAGCCATAGGGGCAGCCTTAGGACAAGTTGAAGAAAAACTTCCATATGCCATATACTTTGTCAGCAAAAACTTATCCAAGGAAGAAATGAATTATACTGTAACTGAGAAAGAGTTCCTGGCCGTGGTCCATTCCTTGAACAAGTTCCGACACTACATCACTGGCTATCAAACATTTGTACATATTGACCATGTTGCAATTAGATATTTAATGAATAAGCCTGATGTGAATGCTCGTAATGAATAAGCCTGATGTATATTTTGTGATTACCTTGGGCCTACGAAACCTTAATACAACTCCCACCTTCCTAGAATTGGTAGATTGGTCTAGTATAAGACCGGTATGGAAGTTGGAAGATATAACTATTTTATTTGACTCATGGAAGTACCCTATCGATATTTTATTATTACATACCCATTCCCCATCTGGTGGGCATCCTTTGATTTTAGGAAGACCTTGGCTTGCGATTGTGGACACTTACATTGGGTGTTGATCGAGAAATATGGTAATATACAATGGGGAAGTTACAAAGAATCTTATCCTTTATCCCCCTTCAGAACCAAGCTCACCAGATAAACCAGGATTTACCTTAATACAAAATCTCTACGTGCAAAAGGAATCGAACCTGAAAACGAATAAATTATACAATTTCTTACTATTGGTGTCGCCCTTTGTTTTAAGGATGAAACAAAAGATGATGACATTAGTACCTTTATCAGTAGCCCCAACTCCATTTTTTATTCAACCCTTCAACTATTAGAATTTGTTATGAGTGTTATAGACATTTTTGGGCACTTCAACCCCAATCATAAATGTCCATAAACTGAGGGCTCCTAAGTCCCTAAAAGTGTTGCTTCACTGCCTAAAGGAACAAGGTCAGCTGATTACATCATCTCCCAGAAGTTCTCCACTGAAAACTGCTCATAAATGGTCAAAACCGGACCATACTAAAAGCTCAATGCAGAGGGTGCGATGCATATCACCTTCCCAGTGTAGAAGGTACGATGCATACTAATTTTCTCCTCTGTAGGGTGCGATGGTCGGGAATGGACAAATGGCAAGGACAAAAATGCGAGGTGAAAGATCATGGAATCTTCCAGAAGCTTCCTCTCTAACACTTGCCTCTCTATTTTCAACCAGGGATGAGTAAGAGATCATCATTCTCCAAGCAGAAGTAGGAACTATCAGAGAGAGGACACTAATCAAGATCCCAAAAGATGACTCACCTCGCTATAATCATCTATATATGGATCCCTCATCACAGAGATCCAGAGGCTGGAATTTTGTATCTTATAGAGAAGTGATGTTGGTTTTTTGGTGTACATTCACAGTGTTGGGTGATCTAAGCTTTGCTTGAGGTGAAGAAGAGCTTCCTAGCTGGAGGATGATGCTGGGCCAAAGCATATGGTTGTAATCCTCTTGCTACTTTTCATCTTAATAAAGCTATTCTTGTTTTCTTCCATATTCTTGTGTATTTTTTTATATACGCATTTATATGGTTAACATACATCTAATCTTGTGTTATTTATAGATATAGATCCTTGTTTCTTCGATAGTACTATGTTGTTGTGATTCCACAGGTTCTCTTTGAAGCTGGGCAAATGAACAAGAAGCAGCGAAGCTCTATCAAGGAGAGGAAATTAAGCGCAAGACTTAAGTTCGTCTTCTTGGTTCTCCTCTTGTCTATTTCCATAAAAGAAAACAACAGTAGACTTTACTTGTTTGTTTCTAAGATAGCCACCCATCTTAGTGGGAATAGCAGCATTCGAATGGACACTATTCCCCGTAAAAAAATGGCGACTCCACTGTGGAAAGACTAGATTACTTGTTAGCCTATCTATCTTTCTTTCTTTTATAAACTTACATACGGACCCTAAAGTCAAGCTAGCTAGCCTTCGAACTACATTTTTTATAGAAATGAAAAGTAGATCAATGTTGCTTGAGTCTATCTCCAGGTTTTGTTTATGAATTAAACAATAGATCTGCAAGCAATCTAATTTCCCTAAGTGGTGGCTCTAGTAACCTCTTTAGATCACCCCTGTGTTTTACATACACTGATCTTTACTTACTCGGCCTAAACACCTGAACTGGATTTCAAACTGTGAGTGAAAACCTATTTGAAGTCTTGCACTGGTACCATCGCACCCTTCCTTCAAGGAATTCTGTATGCATCGCACTTCCTGAGTGTAGTATGTGCGTTGCATACTGGTTTCACTGTGTAACAGGTGCGATGGATAGGGAGGGTTAACTTTACCCTTAGACTGTGGTTTTTTCCCACTGTTTTCAATCCTACTCAAGAGTTTTGTTGTCTGTAGTCAATGTCTATGAAAAACCCCTTCTCTTGCATTATTCTGCCTCCTTAGTGCAAAGAAGTGTAAATGTTTTTATGTATTGTGCATCATTTTCGGTTCTCTTTTGCAAAAAAGTAGCATAGTCGAACTGTCATCTCTAGACCTAAAAGTGTCGTAGCTGTCGTTTTTAGTTT